>CAMOHE010026478.1:0-113027 GCA_946598075.1 Artocarpus hirsutus | reverse complement strand
ATATTTCAGTCTCTAATAAGATTTATAAATCACTTAGGATGGTTTACTTAAGGTAGACGGGTGGTATACTGCCACTAGTAGGTTTATTAGTTTCCAATCCGAGAATTGAAAAATTTGTAGAAAATAAAATATAACTCCGATTTAGGCTCATGTTAGCTCGTTGGAAAGCTTAGAATGTCTACTTTTAAAATATGTAAACCAATTTACAAGATTCATTTTCATTTAATCCTAGAATTTCAAGAAATAGCTACTGCCCATAGAGATAATACAAGGTTTATGGAATGTTAAGTTTTTCTTAAACCCAAAGCATATTATTCTTATTCAAAATTTTAAAACCATTTCAAAATAGGCGGCATGCATTATACAGTCATAATAAACATATTCTTATGAGTTTTATACCAAAATCATCATCAAATCATATCTTTCGCCTTTCTTGCAATTAATGATGAAAACATGCTTAAGTTTGTTCTTCAAGCTCAAAACTTTAAAGCATTAACCATAGAGCTATGGAAACTAGTTCTAAACATTCCTAACATGTTTCTAACATTGTTGTCAAACCAAAATAAAGGTTGGTTGTGAGTTTTAACTCGAGACTCAAGTTTTGCTCATACATGCTCAAATATGCATGTTAACATAACTAAAAATTTGCATGAACTTGGAATACAAAAATCATACATTAAACATGGAGAAAACACATATTAAAACCAAGTTTGAATTAAAGAAAACCTACCTCAAAACTCTTTTGAAAAACACCAAAGTTTGGGTTAAGAATCAAGCTTGAATTGACTCCAAAATGGCTTTAAACGTGGCTGAAAATTATAGTTGTCGTGGTTGCAAAGAGAGCTTTATGCTTTGTGTTTTTAGTTGAAAATTTGAAGTGAGAAAGGAGAGAATGAGAAACTAGAGAAAAAGGTGGTGATGGTTGAATAAATGGCATCAAGATAATTGAGGAGCGGGAGAGAATTAAATGAGCATTAAAAGAAAATATTATCATGTCTCCCATGGAGACTTTTAGCAAATAATGTCAACATAATTGAGGGGACAAATGGGGCAAGTTGTAGAAGAAGATGAAGGAAGCATTAAAAAGGTGGTTGAGAAAATATATCAATGTCTCCTGGTTGTTGAAGTGAATTAATTCTATGTCTATAAGTAGTTGAGGCTACTTAATTAAGCATTAATGCTGCGGGATAAGGTTGGTAGAAATAAGTGATAGGTAGATTTAAAATATTTACTGCGAAGACTTAGTAAAAAAAATGCTAAAGTAACATTTTATTCATATGATTTTTACAAAATCATACCCGTTAAAATAACGGGTGTTTCAAAAGTTGTTTAGTTAGATTTCAGATTAATTTCTTTCAAAACCTATTTTATTCAAATGTCTCATAGACTCAAAATCTCACCAAATGGGTCAAAAGTCTAATCGGACTAGATAAAACGAACCCCTTCACGTTCCTTTGCGAGATATTTATTTAGTTGGGATACCACTCCTTGAGTATGTCTTTAGGTTTTTAACATTTTTTATTATTTTGACTCCCATCACCTTTCTTGGTCAATAAAACTAAAAAATCTTTAGACAAACACAAATTTGCATAGCCCTAACATAAAATTTATTTATCAATTTTTATTAATTTTAATCAACTTAACCTTTGGACATTGCTTAGGAAAATTAGTTGGCAAATATATTAGTACAACATAGAAAAAAAAAACTATGCTCTCTCCTTGTCATGGCTTTTGAAGCCAAAACAACAATAAACATAGAACGAATAAAGAGAGAATAGCTTGAATTGATAAGTGATATCTCCACCTTCAGCACAACTCCTCTGAAAGCTCCAACGATCAGCACAGTGACAAAGAGATCCATCCAGTGGCAGTGCAACAAATTTAAAGAGATCGTTAATGAGGATGATTTCATCATCGTGTAGATTGGAAATTAGTATCGACAAGTGGAGTGAGAGAGAAAAGAGAAGAGAGAAGAGAGGAGAAGGAGATCGGGATAAACCGACAAAGATCGTGAACCTGGCCATTAGTGACTATGAGGATTGTGTCACTGGAGATTGGCTAGAAAACAGAGATTCAGCCATGTAAATTTGGAAGGGAGGGAGATATGGAGAGGGTGGCTTTGTGTGCAGGTCTAGATAGAAGTAAAGGGGAGGTGGAGAAGTTGAAATAGGTTTTATTTATGTATTTTTGGGTTTTTATGGATTGGAAGTGGTGTGATTCAAATAGTTTTAAAAAAAAGTGGTGTAAACCTAAAGTGCTACTTCAAAAATGGTAACTCTCTATTTGACACTTCTTTGGCCTTCCAAACCATGACTCATTTAGAGATTTCCAAAGCATGACTTGAGTCCATTTACAAACTACCATGCCTTAGGCCATATTGCAGGATAGAGGCTTGGGCTTACATCTTGCGAAAATTTGGATATGAAAATTAGTTCTCTTAATTGTTTAGGCTATGCAGTATAGTGAAATAGCTCAAACAATCAATCTTCAAACTTTGGAGTTTGCTCTGAAACCATCCTTTGTATAAATTCATTTTGAAGAAGACCGATGATGGTGACCATTCTAGTGAAGAGTAATTTTGCATTGTAATCTTTTTTGTGCATCTCATGTGTAAATCTGCTTAAAGAAGCTTCACATTTGATGCACACAAAAAATGAATCACGAATCAAAATTACTCTCCAATGGAATGGCCGCCATAAACAGTTTTCTTCAAAATAGATTATAGAAAGGCAATTTCAAAGCGTACATCAAGGCTTGAATATTGATTTTTTGGGCTAATGTTGATCCCTAAATTTTAACAAGAAGGCTAATGTTGTTACCTGAAATTTTGCAAGACGTGAGCCCAAGCCCATATCCCACAATATGGCCCAAGATATATAATAATTGGTACATTGATCCAAGCCATGCTTCAAGAAAATCTAAGCGAGTTGTAGTTTGAAGGACCAAGAAACATAAGTGAGCTCGTCTTGTTCAATCTGATTAGACTTTTGGCTCACTAGTGCAAGCTTTGAGTCTATGAAGACTTGGAATAAAATAGGTTATAAAGGAAATTAACCCACAAAACTAGCCAAATAACCATAGCCTAATTTTAGGGAAATAACCATTAGGCCTGATTGACCTATAAGATGTAGTCACCTCATCAATCACTTGACCCAATATGCCCAGTAACTGAACCACCCTAACGGAAGAGACATGCATAAAACAAAGTTGACCTTTTTCTCACTTGGTGGTCAAATTAGGGTATTTTACCTAAAAACTTATACCAAAGAGGGAAAATACTCTCTTATGCTTTCTTATCCTTCCAAAAGACCACCTAAAGATGTATCCTCATCGGATGACACTGCAAGAAGTCAGAAAAAAGTTGGACATCTTCAAAAATAACTTATAGGGAGTTTTCCCATGCTAGGTGACTTTCCCATTTGACGTACAACTGGAAACTTTCGCTGAACACCTTCCAAGTAAGAGTCTAGAATGGCAAAACATTAACCAAACCAATAATTTTTTTTTTTTTGTTTTCTTAAGGCCAATCCCTTGGCCTATAAATAACCATTACTACCACCATATTAGAACATGGCATAACAACGCAAGAAATAGCCTTACTTTAAAAAACACCCCTCTAGGCTTGGAAATACTCTAATTGTGCTTCTTGGAAAATCTTAAACTCCATAGTTTTCGACGAGGTTCTTCTAGAATAATTTTTAGGCGCTCTTCCCAATGATGGTAATAAAGCATCAAACCTTTCACGTACTCACCCTCCTCCAAAACTGAAACACAATCCTTCATGAAAACCATGACTTTGGTGCTTTACAGGTGAATCTTTCCATTGGTGGGTTAAACCATCCCACCCAACGCGTTGTATTTCTTTACCATTTCACATGACCAGGCAAACAAATCTACCCTCACTTTTACACACCAGTTATGTGTTGGAATAATCGGTTTGGTGATGCAGTGGAATATAAAATTTTTTATTTAAACACCCAGAAAACTAATTCATGATGCTATAAATAGTAAATTAAAACTAATTAAACGTAGCTATTAAAGACTGAAAACAACACTTTTGACTAAACAATTCTTGAAGAAAGAATCTCTATTGTCAGATCTTCAATGTTATTCTCTTCCTTCTAGTTGTTCTGTGTGTGGACACAACTCAATAGTCACCACAGACTCTCCTCTAATTTTTGTCACTCTAAAAGATGCACAATAGGACTCTTTTCTTGACTTAATAGACCAAGGTGTAGAGACCTCTATTGTAGAACCTACAGGAGGAGGTAAAAGTTTATTACGATAAGGAGAAGATTTTTCTCTCTCCTCCATCTGCTTAATACGCCAATCTCACTGTGCCTTATCATAGTGTACATGACATCTTCACAAGAAGGGGAATTCAAAATACAACCGATCACATATAGGTCCATGTGATTATCTGTATCATTCAAGATAATTCACATTCAAATAATTCTATTTAAATTAGAATTTATTTATTTTAAAAATTATCTAATTTAAATAATTATGAGTAATTATCCTTTATCAAAATTCAAATATAACTAGGATTTAAATTAATTATTCAAAATAATTAATTATCACAAAATCTTAATTATTAAATTTGAATAATATTATCATGAAATTAATTAATTAAATAATTAATTTCAATTATCTTGGTTAGCTCGTCTAGCGTAACCTCCTGTATCACCTATGGTAAACCATTCTACACAACTAGTTGGAATTTGTGACTAGCATTGGGACCTGATTGGCATATATTTATCAAGCTCTAATAAGAACGAAAAATTAATTCCCAGTTAATTATTTGTTTAGTATCAATTTCAATGTCTCTTCACTATAGACCCGAAGCTGCACTCTTGATAATATACCATATTACGAGACTACTACAATATAAGTCTTATCCATGACCTCTTATATTATTTGTATCCTCATAGGTTATCCATAATCGGATGAAAGACTTAGTACTGTTTTACCTTCCGACTATGTTATCTTAAAGTTCTATTATTTCACCATTGGAAAATTCACTACTTTTATAATGCATGCAAAAGGAATATCATCGGGTTATCATGTGTATCTAGATGACCGAGGCCTCGTTATATTTTCTAATACCTGAATAATGCATTTGAAAGGATAACATTAACTTTTTGTCAAAGAATTATGGATTTCATATCTGTGGATTATGTTATCATCGAACATAAGTTACATATCTAACATATCAGTAATGGAGCCTTTGTTCATCGAAACTCCTACTTTTGGCATATCAAAAGATACAAGCTATAAACATAGAGTCATGAATTCACTTCAGGATTAAGATAACACATAAATGATTATCAAATAGAATTGACGTAAGTCAAACATAATTATTATTAAATCTATTCAACTTTAGGTCCAGTCTAGTGTGAGACCACCATTAGGTCTACCACACTAATGTGTCTACCTAGAGTCAATCCGCACCAATGACCAAGATAAGCCGTCTCCTCAATTAGACGTAGATTTTCATTACAACATTGTCATGTATAAAGAACCCAGCTTTATACATAAACTGCGTACTATATAATTTAGACCATTGATCTTTGAATCGGAACTTTTTCTCCATATAAACTCTATATATGCCCAATTCTCAAATCTGGTTCTAATAGTCACAAATCACATGTTTACTAATATACAATTATTAATATGATAGTTATATGAAGACTATTATTAAAACATTAAATATTCGCATTATAATTTATTTAACCAAATATGTCGTAAATACAATATGAGTTTTTATTCCTTAGGGCACCGTTCCTAACATTACATTTTTCTCCCATACCGTCCGCTCACTTAGAGATATCCTTCCATCGTCTTTATCACCATGGAGTTGAAAATCACAATCAGTGTCACCCTCAAAAACCACTTTCCTCGGGGTCACTTGAGTTTAGCCCGACATAGCCATAGCCAACATTGTTGCTTCCTTAGACTAAAACTTCAATCGTTTCCCACAAGGAAATTGTAATCCCACTCTCACCGGCCTCTGCCACTCAATGCACTACCACATTACATATGACGATCAATTATTTGGACCAAGGAGAAGAGGCCACGAAAACTGTACTGTCACAACGGCAAGCTTGCTGCAAGAGAGCCCCAACAGAGACTAAAGTGAAATTAATAGCACAAGTCAAAGACCATTTCTGAGTTTAATTTAAAAATTTTAGTTAGTTACCACGTAGTAATGTGATGTTTTGCGTTAAATCTATAGAAAAAAAGCAAAAACGTTTGTCAATTTAGTGTGAGGATCTAAAATTGTAAAAAAAAAAAAAAAAAGGAGTCCTAACAACAATCCGCCAAAATTAAAAGTTTAAGAACTAAAATGTCCAGATGCTCGTAATCAGAAACCAACGGTACCAATAATCCTAAAATGCAATATCCACAATATAAATTATTATATTTGTACGGTTTACGTGTCTGCTTGACATATATGAAAATTGAAAAACAACTTTGAAGGCTTAAATTTAATGTTACTAGAAGAATGTAGTTGAATCTAAAGCTTAAAATTACTGTCACTAGAAGAATGTATTTGAATCCACAAGGCGCGCATAGATAACAATTCACAGATTTCTCGATTCTTTTGTCCTGCATAAAGGAAAATTGTGAACCATCCGGCAAAATCTACAAGAAAAAGAATCATAAAAGGCATAAATATGACGAACAACTTTTCATAATGTGGAAAAACCACGCCATTAATGTGGCATAATGGCAATACAAGCAGTGAACAAGGTTCCACTTATTTTGGGGGGGTGATAAATATGAAACCTGTATCTGCATAAATACTCCTAATATAGGCTCATTTTTTATGTAGAAAGCAGCAACTGTTTATGTCCAAAGATTAAAAAAAATATTATAATAATAATAATAATAATAAAGCAGCAGAAATATGGTTTTCCTTCCTGCGAGCCTTTCGTGAATCCATTATTCCTTCTCTTGTGATGTTTGGTTCAACATGGATCCAGTTAAAGGATTAAATGCCTGAACCTGCCAGCCGGCGCCTGGAAGCATTTGAAATAGAGACCTGACCAAGCCTATCGGCTTCATTTGACATGACCCGTTCTTGTAGAGGCAAATAATGCCGCAACCAAACCCCAGTGTAAACCTGATAGATAATGCAGCTCAGTAAGACTAAACAGCAGTCAAAAAATCAGAAACATCAAAAAAAAAAAAAGCTCGAATTGCATGCAATAATAGCCATCTCAATTAAGTTCATCAAGTAACGTGTCATTAAAATCTGCCAACTGGCCATGAGAAGTTTTGAGCGTGGAGTACCTGCTGTGGTCTCATTATTTTTGTGTCAGGATCATCTAGGGACTCCCTCCAGTGTGCGAGGTACCCAGCCATCCGAGGGATTGCAAATAAGACAGGGAAGAACTCAGTTGGAAATCCCATTGCCCTGATAAAAGAGAAACTTAGCCCTTTCTTGCCAGTTGTATGCTTAAGGAAGAAAGGTTCGCAAACTCGCATGCCTAGTAGTATGACTTGTATCTAATCTTACCTATATATTAACCCTGAGTAGAAATCGACATTTGGATATAGTTTTCTCTTAACAAAATACTCATCAGATAGCGCAGCCTTCTCCAAAGCAACAGCTACCTACAGACAGCAGATGCATAAGAACTCCTCTTCATCAAGGCATTATTTATTTCCCCATGTACGGATTAAGATGAAAAAATGCTGCTAGCTAGCAAGTCTGTAATTATCCTTGGTGTTAGAATTTAGAAGGCTTACAGTATAACTGAAGCTACAAAAATCTACTTCCCAAGTTTAACAAGTTGCTTGTTAAAACATGAAACTAGCCATGTCAGGAAAAATAAATGAGGACTAGAAAACCACCTCAATAAGGGGATCACGACCAACAATAGAAAATACTTCCTCCGCCAGCTTCCTTATGACTTTTGCTCTTGGATCATAGTTTTTGTACACACGATGCCCAAAACCTGACATCTTTCGTTTCCTGGAGAATGGATACGTCGAAGAAGTTAGACAAAAGGATAATAGCATATGAAGAAGGACACATAACCTGTTTGTCAGATAAACTATTAGACATAAGCAAAATCACCTGTTCTTCACACCCTCGATGAAGTCTGGAATGTTCTCAACAGTTCCAATCTCATTAAGCATCTTGAGGACAGCCTTTAAAAAGTCAACAAAAGAAACATGAGGTCACTTTTCAGACGCATACCAAGTGTAATATACAGAGAACAGGATGAAGTAGGTATGCAACTGCTTTCCACCAATATTGGGAATAATGGACCCTAATTACAGTACTAATTCTTAGAAGTTACAGTCACGGTTGCAAACCTCATTTGCCCCACCATGAAGAGGACCATACAGCGCCCCAACAGCACCAGCAAGAGCAGTATAAACATCAACACCACTGCAAATACAAGAGATGGTATGATCAGAAAAGAATTTAGACAATGGTTCTTGATTTCCTTGGTGTGAAACTTGCCTACCTTGATGCAAGATGTCGTGCAGCAGCTGTAGAGCAGTTCATTTCATGTTCTGCATGCAGTATAAAGAGTATGTCCAGAACTCTAGCTAGTCGAGGATTGGGCTCATAAGACCTATTGCCACTGCAAATTTATGAAACGAGAAGTATTATAAGCTACCAAACTACATAAATTCCAAGGTGGATAAATTTCATAAGAACCCATATATCTTTTTAATTATGTCACACAATATTTGATCAAAACAATATTGTAACAGTGGCATTCATATTTATGCAATGGGTATATGGCCTATTAGAAAGAAAAATGACACCAGGGTTAAAAAAAAAAAATACGAGGATATATTCCAGCAGAACATACAGTGAATCTAGCATGTATAAGAAGTTCTCTGCATAAGAAAGATTGCTAGAAGGTAGAACTGGAGGTCTTCCTGCCAGCCTCAAATAAGCAGCTGCTGCAATTGTTGGTGCCTGAAAATAAAGATGCAGTCATTCAACACAGAGAACTTAGCTGAAAAGCCTAAAACTTCACAATGCAAAAACTAATTAAAATGCTTTATTAAAAGCCCAACGCTAAAAGAAACAGGGAAAAAGCGAAGAAGGCAACCTTCCCGATAATGCGTGCTATTTGTTTGTCTCTCACTTGTTTCGAGTGATAAAGATCTTGGCCCTACATGAAAATAGAACAAGTTACTAAAAATGGATGTGGGAGAATTCCGACAAGCTCAACTTCCACTTACAAACAAGACGATAGAACATGTATGCAAGGTCTAAACCATCAATACACCCTTAGACAACATATTTGTAACATCAGTTTTAAGCGGAAAAAATAAATATCATCTCACTCTGAGAGCAGGGTTGGCATCAGGATGAAAGACAGAAAGAGCACTCATTGCACTGACAAGCACACCCATTGGATGTGCATCATGAGGCATTGCTTGTATAATATCCTATAAAACCGGAAAAAAAAGGGTCAACATTAGACCATAAAATTTGCTTCTTCTTATAACGATCTTGAAATCAAATTATAAAAAACATGCAACAAATTACGATGGTTCTTATTCTTCGGGACGGACGGGTGAGTTTTCATAACTAAATTTGAAGAGAGCCACTAAATGAAGTTGATTACCAACACAAAATACAAAATTCCAGAGTTCAAAATGTCTTATAATTGTATAAGCAAGAAAGAGGAAAAAAAAGAAAAAAGAAAAGAAGCAACACCAAGACTCCTTGTGGTACAGCGGAATGCTGAGAGATAGCAAATTCCCAGTCTGCTAACTGACTTTGAGAAGGCAAATTACCATACACTGCAAAAAAATCACCAACTAATTAGGGATTCATCTAAGTACGGATTTTTCTACTCATAACAGAAATAACTAATTAACTCTTTTAAATTACTTCAGCCAAAGAATATAAGCTCTTGATAACATCAATATATTTCATCAACCGCGAGATTAAAGAAATAAGAAACTTCCAGAATCAAAAAAGAAAAAAGTTAATGATGAAACTTACTCAAGAGGTAGGCGACTTCCACATAGGTACTGCTCTCAGCCAATTCCTCAATCGGATAACCTCTGTACCTGAGGATTCCTTCATCGCCATCGATATAACAAATCGACGACCGTACAGGCGCAGTGTTCAGATACCCTGGGTCGTAAAGCTTTAGCCCCTTGTCATTCCTTCCTGTCGTTATCTGCAAATCCTCACAATCGCGATTCTCAAATTCCACACAACACCGAAGATCCGATATATATTTTGCACGTGAGGGGTTATTTCTTGGTTTCGTCCAGTCATTAATAACTTTGATTATTTTTAGATAATAGTATATCTAACTAATAGAACAAACAAAACCATAAATCAAATACAAAAAATTTCAAAAGATTGCCTAGTATAAAAGATTGAAAAATCATCACAAACCTCCCCTTTTTCTTTTCTATTTCAATTTCTGGATTATTAGACGATGATTTTTTAACTTTCAATAACAATTCGGACGAGCCTCACGAAATAATCCTTTCTGTTTCTTCAGATCACCTCCAGGAGAGGAAAAGCTGAGCAAGAAAGGTCTATATATATACACACATATAATCTGTCGAATTTCAATATCCTACCTTCTTGAGATCGGTGGCTTTGACGGTGCCATCTTCGGATACCTGGACCTGGTAACTCTTACCGGTCCTCTCGTCGACGACGGTCAATGAGCCCTTGAGGTTCGGAGGCGGCGGGACGAAGATCTGAGCCGAGACGCAGTTCGGCTCGAGCGCGGCGGCGCAGAAGAGCTCGTTCGGCTCGAGCGACGCGCCAGCCAGGTGAGCCGAGAGCACAGCCAAGCGTGCTCGTGCAGTGACTGGCAATTCCATGACTCTTGACATTCTTTTGCTCTTTCTTTTCTCAAAGAAATTGAATTGGATCGAGAGATAAATTTTTTGGCGAGTAAAATGGGAGAGTTATTTGTATTTATAGTTCAATGTCCTGTAGGAAATAATGATTTTATTTCATTTTTTTTTTCCCCTAATGCAATAAAAAGAAACGAGATTACGCAGAAAAATCCTTTTTTATTCTCTGACCTCTATTCATAAAAATTATTTTTATTAGATTAAGTATTATTTTAAATTAATAATAATATTAAAAATAAAAATTTGGTAAGGTTAAATAAAATTTTCCCTTAAGCATAGGATAAGTATTGCCACGTATTCCATTCTAGAAGAAAGGAAATGTACACGTGGCTAATCCATAAAAATAAAAATTATATTAAAAATATTTTTATATATTTTTTGAGGTAAAAATTTTAAAAATATTTTTAATAAAATTTTTAAAAATTTTATTTTTTAAAATAAAATTATTTTTTATTTATTTAAACAACACTATTAAATGAAATATTTTTTTATTTTTTTTTATCCCAAGTCCCAACGGAAGGATGATATAACTTCCTTGAACAGGTCTAGATGATCATTTGCTAATCTAAAACAATAATAACAATGATGATGATAATTTTTTTTATTATTATTATTTTTATTATTATTATTAAAAAAATAGCACCAAATAACATTTTTTTACTAATGCATAGGTAAATAATGCTATATGGTTTTAAAAGGTGAAGAAAATAACAAATTCTAAAAAAAATGTATCTTACACTAATTAAAAACCCCAAAATGCCCTAAAATAAATCAATTTTTTTTTTCTTTTTCTGTTTTTTTCTCTCTTGTTCCTCTCTCTTCTGTGCTTGTTACTCTCTTTCCTCCCCCTCCATGACCAACGAACCTTCATCGGTGCCGCATCTCCCTCTCTCTCCTCCGATCTGGTTTTCTGGTCGGAAATCCTGGTCGGTGCCGCCATGCCCAGAGCTCCACAATGAAGACGGAGTCACGCTCTAAGATGCGTGTTGAGTGTGAGATGGAAATCGCCCATGCCCTGTCGAACCATGGAGGATCTAGTGGACGCCACTCCAGCCGCTCTTGAACGGCAATTTTACGATGATCGAGGTCCCGATCCGGAGTTCCTCCACCACGTTGACGATCCACTCATCTGGCGCTTCTCTACCATGTCGCTGGTTTGGAGCGCGAATGATCGAGGTCTCGATCTGGAGCTCCTCCACTATGTCGTTGATTTGGAGCATGTCGCCGATCCACTCTTTGAAGCTCCTCCACCATGTCGTTTGTTTGGAGCGTGTGACTTGAACGGCTGTTTGACGATGATCGAGGTCCCGACCTAAAGCTCCTCCACCATGTCTTGCTGATCCACCCATCGGCCTTCAAGATCCCTTTCAGGCACTCGATTTACAGCATAGTTGCCGATTTCGTGGCGCAAGAGGAGTCTGATCTCGTCAGTGAGTTTGTTGAGCTACTTGGTTGGGCTCTGTCCAGAATCCCTTCTATACAGACTATAAATATATGTATATATGTATACATATATAGACATATAGATATAAAATTAGCGAAAGAAAAACGATACGGATATCTATAGTTATAAATACAGGTATACTAGAAAGAAAAGGATCCCACTGTTAGTTGCGAAACATTTCTTTGGTTTTGTACGCGTGATTTTTGAGAGAGAATTTAGAGAGAGATAGAGAATTTTTGTTTTTTACAATAATAATGTTACTAAGTTAATATTGTATTTTTTAAGCAGTCGGTAATCAGGTGAAGTCGTTGGTGAACTTTTATATCTACACTATAAATATAGTATTTTTTAATAAATATTGTATTTCTCGACCGTCGTCTAGTGAAGTTGCCGTCAAATTTTTCTATTTATACGGTAAATATAGTATTTTCTAATAAATATTATATTTACTCGTATTTATCGGCCAATAGCGGTCTGACAAAGTCACTGATGAATTTTCATATTTCCACAATAAATACGGTATTTTTCAATAAATATTGTATTTTTTTATTATCGGCAGTCCGACGAAGTCACCGGTGAATTTTTGTATTACATGATAAACATGGTATTCTTAATAAATTTTTATATTACACGATAAATAGTTTATTTTTTGGTAAATATTGTCGACGGTAGTCCGATAATGTCGTCGGTAAATTTTCATATTTACATTATAATACAGTATTTTAAGTGAATTTTTTTATAAATATGGTATTTTATGGTAAATTTGTCTTTATCGGCTGACAGTGGTCCAACGATGTCGCTGGTGAATTTTCGTATTTACACTTATAATATAGTATTTCAAGTGAAATATTGTATTTATCAACTGCCAACAGTCAAGTGAAATCGTTGAAGAATTTTTGTATTTAAACGATAATATAATATTTCAAGGAAAATACTGTATTTTTGGCCATCGTCGGTTTGGCGAAGTAGCTGATGAAATTTTGTATTACACGATAAATACGATATTTCCTGGTAAATATTATATTTTTTGGCCGCAAGATAGGCCGGCGAAGTTGCTAGTAAATTTCTGTATTTACAAATTAATTTTGTATTTCAAGTGAAATATTGTATTTTCCACCCGTCAAAAGTCCAAAGAAGTCACCGGTGAATTTTTATTTTTACACAGTAAATACGATATTTTCTAGTAAATGTTGTATTTCTTAGCCGTCAATTGTCAAGCGAAATCACTAGTGAATTTTTGTATTTACACGATAAATATGGTACTTTCTAGTAAATATTGTATTTACACGACTAACAACGACAACGACAAAGAAAGAGGGTGAGAGATATAAAAAATAAAGAGGTGACGGTATTGTAAGATTAATATTTTCAAGTTTTCATGAGATATTACTCAATTTCTTATAATATGTTATATATTATATATTTTAAAATTATATTACATTATTTACTAAGGATTAGTTTAAATATACTATTTTGCTCTTTAGTCCTTATTACTATCATAATCATCATCATCTAGGAATCCTTAAACCACATAAGAGCTTTGATATCAAAACTAGGGCCCCCCAAAACCATATAATTACTGTGGTCCCTTGGAAAGCAAATTACACGCCTGACGGTTGCACCACCCTTGAAGTTTAGATGGTGAAATGCATCATTAACCTTATTTAATGTGGTGTATGTCGCCATTGGAAATTGCGACTTTATGGTTTGTACAAATTCAGATAAGGTTTACTTTTCAGCATCAAGATCTTTTTCGATTCTTTTAGTTTGGTCAACGTAAGGTCATTGACAGAACAATGAGTACTGAAAACCATAGCGCTGGATATTCTATGTGATAATGGATGAATTAGAAAATAAAATAAAAAAGTAATTCATCAAAAAATAAAATAAAATAAAATGATTGGAACTTGCCGTTAGTTTTGGTTTTTTTTTTTTTTTTTTTAAAAATTTCCTATTGTACCAAAAGACTAGATAACGTGTTAGTATGTAACGTGTTTCTCTTTTAAATTTTTTTTTTCATCTTTATAAAATTACAACTTGTTATTTATAAAACTATAAGCATTAATTTAATATATAATATATTTTTTAGTATATATTTTTTAGATTAAATCTGGTTCTCTTATTGGTGGCAGGATTATGTAGGGTACTTAGGATTACTCTTTTCTTTCTAGATTGTGTCGGGGTCCCGCCATAAAGCGGCGATTTGGTGATCTTGGGAGGCGCAATTTTAATTATATTACACGATAAATATTCCCACAAGAAGATAACGATACGGGAACGGGATAATAGATGACGTGATATTCCATTTTCTTTATCGATCGCAATTCCGAAGGACAATTCATTCACGTTACGCTTCGTCCGTTCTTTCATACAACTCATCTAGTTCAAAAATAGAAAGAAAAATAGATCCTCATTTCTATTTTATTTTTTATTTGCACGAAGAACGTCTTGGCTTTTAGATGGGAAAATTCTAGGTGTACGACAGAGTGAGAAATGACAACCTTATCCGAGATTCATATTTCTGAAACAAAAAGAAAGAACCAAATGAAAAATTCTTCAGCTATTTATTCAGAGGTTGTTCTTGTACCATAAGCAATGAAATTTACACTAATGTTATCAGAAAGAGACCATCTTCCTGTCAAGGGGTTGTAAGAAAAGCCAGCCATCTCTTTGACCTGCACAAACCCACCCAATTGGCAAAAGCCATTATATCTATATATGTTGAATGTGTGTGTGTGTGTGTATTATATAATGACAGATACACGTGTAAATAAATGTTTGTGCATGTTTTTTTTTCCTTAATAAAAAAATGGTTATAGATGTCGCGCAAATTAGCAAGGGATTGCTGAAAGGTGTTTTCACTAACTGAAATGGAAGCTCGCTGCAAAATAAGTACCAGTTCTTCAGGAGTTAGAAAACTTGACCACTGATGCGTACCTTTGGGAAGCTGTAAAGTTAAATCTCAGTATTAACATAAATTCAGATTTTGTCTTGGCATGTACGCTTGTCAAAGGTAAGATTTCACATCAATTCTTGACATTTTTTATCCATGGATGGGGCATTTCATGTGAGGAGAATCAAATGGCATGCTAAATAGGAAAGAAGCAACACAGATGAGCTGAAATGGAGTGAAAAAAGGACACCCAATGGAGTATATACTCTGCTGCAACGATGGCGGTAGCATAAGCTCTCATGGATCGGTTAATGGTTGAAATCACGGTGGCTCCATCAGGGACAGTTAATGCGGCCAGAGACTTGCAAAATACAGCAGCGTCTGCTACGTGCTCAATAACCTTGAGTGAATTTCATTTGCAAAACAAATTGGATTCTAATTTAAGATGGCATTAAGTAACTCATAGCCCGTCACAAAAAAGCTCAATTTCTTAAGTAAATCGTAATCGGGAGAGAGAACACACCTCTAAAGAAATCACGGCATCAAAACTTCTCTGCTCTTCAACCAGCTTTTCTGTTCACAACAAGAAGGACTAAGATTCCGTGTGTGTGTATATATACATGCACGCACAGACACACAAGCACTTGGACACATAAAATTCAGAAGAAACAGAGCTACAAGACTTGCAAATGACCAAACTTCAGCACAACTTGATTACAAGGCCAAGTTAACTACACTAATGAATACACAACAAATTTTAACATTCTTTATCAGGAAAATGTTGTATAGCTCGAACCAAGCCAACATCTACGATCTTTACACACAAAATTTAGCACCTGAAAGAAAACCTTTTCCCATGTGATGCGTCGAGTTAAAGAGTCTGAGAATACAGAGCTAAAAAGCCTATTCTTTCTTGACATCTTTAAGATAAATTTCATATAGACCCAAATGAATAATAATTCCCACATATGAAACTGATATCCACGTTTCTGAAAGATGCAACAGAAGAACTGCTATTTGAACAAATAATTGGACAGAGATTGCAAGAAATTAGACCCACACAGGATAAAACAATTTTAGCAAATACCAGCTGTTGTGCAACAATACTCGATTGTTGAAGTCAGTGGATCGAAATCCTGTTCAAGTGAGCAATGTCTCCTAATTTAGTAAAAAAGAATTATAAGAAAATGAGAAATTCACTCACCAATTCATGAGTATTACATTGGTAACAGAGGTAAAATTAACATCACTAAAAACACTGAAATTCAATAATAATGGAAAAGAGGTGCACCAAAATCAATTAGAAAGATACTCTTTCCGATTCCCCCTCTTCTACCTCACAACAACAAATATGGCTTATTAATCTCTAGATGTCCAACATACATAGGAAATGCCAATTAAAATGAATCAGACCCCATTAAAGAAAAAAAAATCGGAAAAGCTCTTGGTGGCAAACATCGGAACATAAGATAAAACTTTTCAGAAATGAGCACCAACAATGACAACAAATTTGCAAAAAATTAAACAGAGACGTTTTAAATTAGAAGTTTTCCATACGGCATGAAGGCACGCAATTTTGATATTTTTCTCCACAGCATCAACTCCGGTTACAGTAGCTCCCATCCGAGCTAGAGGCTGAAGATGTAAAGAAATTGATAGATCAAGATCATTTACATATTATTCCAGGCCAAAAAAAACAATCTTATTGAATACAATATGCACATAAAATCCAGGACTGACGTACACATAGGTACTTGATAAAGATTTTTTCCTCCTTAGAAACAATCTAAAAAAAAATGGTAAACCGCAAAGATAACTCTGCACAAACAAATTCAAAAACAGAATAGTAAAATGCAAACATTTCCTGTGTTTCATCAAAATATTACATTCCATTTTATATTTTCAACAATGATATAGATAGGCTCTATGGTTTACAAATCATGTTGATGTTTTTATAAAGCCTCTGTTTCACATCTCGCTTCTAACCAACAAACAGTGTAGAGCTCTCAGCAGCTACGGTAAAAAACAAAAAATTTTTATAATATAAAGCTCTCACCTGTTATATTTTTCAAACCAATATTTTCAGTTTCAATCACACTCTCAAGCACCCTAAGCCTAAGTACTGATATTATATGCTATATTTTACAAATCGAGTTACAAATGACATTACAAACCTCAGATCTGAGGACGTTTTAACACAATTTGTAAAACGTAAGGACAAATACAGCATATATGAAAAACTAGGTGAAAACAGCAATTCGCTAAAATATAGGGAAGGTTTTTGTTATTATTCCCCAAAAATTATACCTCTGAAAGAATTCCGCCACCACAACCGACATCAACAAATTTCAGTCCTTCGAAAGGCCTAGCAGAGGATGGATCCCTCCTGAAGCAACAAATCGATATATATATATATATATACAACCAACTTCAAAATGCAAGAACTCGTCTTCATGAACAAGTTTCGACTTCAAATGTCAAAATTCTATACCCAAAATGCCGGCAAAGCGTGAAGCGAACGAAAGCGAGTCTCGTAGGATTCATCGCATGCAACGGTCTAAACGGTCCTTCAGAATCCCACCTAATTATACCATGAAAATACAAATACAAGAAAAAAAATATGAATTTAAGAATCTTCTTAATAGTTCGTTAAAAATCCAGATCAAACAGAGAACAAAGAGCCCACCAGGTTTCTGCAATTGCGGAGAACTTAGCGAGCTCTTTGTGATTCAAAGACGACGGAGCCGAAGAAGGAGGAGGAATCGGAGTCGGAGGAGAAGAAGAAGAAACTTGGGGAAAAGATGGTGCGTCGGAGAAGAGCCTGCCATTAGAACCGAGAAGGTGGTCTCGGAGAGCTTCAGTAGAGTTCGGGAATTGAGGAGAGAGAATCCGGTGATGACTGGTGTATGCGTAGAGAGCTCGGAGTTGGTTTGGGAGCTTCAAAGCCATGGCGTCAGTGAATGACACAGTAAATGGTCTGGAAAATGCGGGTTTCGACTGTTGGATTTTGGAAGAACGAGCCCATTTCGACATTACTCTGAACAGACAAGAGGCCCCTTGTTTGGGCCTCAATTTGAGAAAGAGCACAGTGTCAATTCGAGAAAGTAAAAATTACGCAATCCGAAACATGCCACTTTCAAAAATATAAAAATATAATGAGTAAATTGTCACGTTGGTCTTTAGCCTTTCATAAAAGTATAATTTTAATTCTTAATCTTTTATTTTTGATTTATCAATCTTTAATCTTTTATTTTAGTTGCTAAGGGACTAATTTAACAGTTTAGCTGTTAATTTTGGGACTAATTGGTCACCTTTTTATAATTTTTGGGACCAATTTGTCATATTTTTGATAATTTTGAAGAATAATTTGTTACTTTTTCCCATCTAAAATTAACCGTTTGAACGTTTAATTAGTCATGCAGCAATGAAAATAAAGGTTAGGGACTAATAAATCAAAAATAAAAGGTTGAGGACTAAATATTTACTTTTGTAAAAGGTTGGGGACTACTGCAGTAATTTTGCCAAATATAAAACATAATTGATGATAAGTATTTTAGGTTAAAATTAGACAAACAAATATTGTCTATGGTATTATGACCTATTTGGTTAGAAGAAGTGATATGAATTAAAAGCAGAAAAAATAAATGATTGAACACAGTAATGATTGTAAACAAGTGGTGCACTACTTAATATACTCAATACCACTTCTGTAGTATTTACTTCTATGAGAAAGTTTAAAATGTACTACTTTTAATAAATATAAAGACATTATTGTTTTCAAGTATTTTGAGTTAGGGTTAAACAAATATGTATTGTTTAAGGGTAGCTTGACTTTTTTAGTTAGGAGAAATAATATGGTTCAAAATGAGGAAAAAAAAGTGATAGAACATAAAAATAATAGTAAAAAAAAAAATACACTGCCTAATTTACTCCTTTTTTAGTGTTGGCTTGGTACAAACATTTTGTTGGCCTCGAGCGTTTTACATTACACATAAGGCAAATTTTCAGTAGTAAATTGAAGGAAAATATTTATAAATACCGTCTTTTAAAATTTATATTTTATAAATGCCACGTAAGTTAAAATATGGCTCTCATAAATATATAATGTGAGTGGTAATTAAGCATAACTTTTTTAACTATGGCATGCATAAATTGATTTTTTTTAATGACTTTGATAACATGTAATTTTCTCAAGTTGCATGGTAAAATTTTCATAATGCTACAGAAATCGTAAAAATTTAATATTATTAAATAGTCTAAAGAAATTATATAATATAAAGGTGATATTATTATAACAATTACTAAGTATCTTGTATTTCTTTATAATGTTTTGAAATTTTGTTAAATTTCAACTACATGTTATAAATTTAACCATATAGTGCAATTTTCTCTTGTTGGTGGGCCTAATCTATAAAAACATAACTAAATACCAAGTTTTAAATCTTGGCTTTTAGGTTCCATAATTTGAAAAATTTGCAAATGAATCCCCAAACCTTAATTTTCCTGCCCGAGTATTTAATTAATTGTTCATATATCTTTCTAAACTTAAGTTATCATCATAATATGTATATAAAGATAGTAGAATTTGTTTCTTTCCTAAGAGAACTTGATCTGTACAATTCATTTTCCAGCAACTTTCATAGTATCATGATTCCCCATAAAAACCGTTTGACTGTCTTTCTCTGCTGTCTATGATGACAACAATTTCTTATCATTACAGACATGAATGATAGCCCCAAAATCTAGCCACCAATGGCATTGTTGCTGCAGCCATATTGAGTTTGGTGACCATGCCAATTTGTATTTCAGATTCCATAGCATAAGTTTTTTTAGATTTTCCTTTGATCACATTGGCTTTATTGAAATTGGTCACTTCTTTATTTTTCTTTTTATATCTATGCTCACTTTGATGGTGGCCTTTTTTTTCTATAAAAAAACTAAAAATAAGAATAAAAATAAAACAACTTTTGAAAATCTTTTTCTGGTCATTTTAAATTTCTTGAACTTCTTATTATTATTGACTTTGAAGTTCTTTTGGAATTTGTTCACTTTAGTGACATTGATCTTAGAAAATTGCAAAATTTTACGTTTGAGATTAGGAGATTTAGTTTCCTCTTCTACTCTTAAATGTTTATGCAATTCGTCTAAAGTTATGTCATTCCTCCTATGAAGGAGTTTATTTCTATAACCATTTTAATTCTAGTATAATTTAGTAATAATAGCCCCAACTTAGAATGATTCAGAAATTTCTACTTTCAATCCATGAAGTTTCATGATCAGAACTTATAACTCATGTCTTTGATCAAGAATACACTTAGAATAAATAATAGAATATTCTAATATTTTAAACTAGGGAAATTATCCATACTTTTCTTCTTGGTTTTGCATTTGTGCTCTAGTGCTTTCTAAAATTTCTACCAAAAATTGCATTGTGTTGTAGAAATCGTAGAGTCTATTCGATAGAATGTTGAGAATATGTCTCCAGAAAATCATTTCATTCTCTTCTTCCTTTTTTCTTGTAGCCTTCACCCCCTTTTGGAGTCATATTTTGGTTCTGAGATAGGCTCCAAGTTTGAATTTAGAACGATGTCAATCTTAAGGAATATGAGAAAGAAAAGTTCCTTCCAATCGGGCAAAGTTTGTCCCATCAAAATGGAGAGTTGAACATTAGAATTGAGGAAAAAAGCGATGTTTTTTTGAGCCTCCATTGCAGAGAATAAAATCTTAAGATTGTTAAAAAAATGAATAAAAAAAAACGGAAGGAAAGAAAATATAGGGAAAAAAACAAAGTAGTGTTTGCAGCATAATGGGTTACTATCCTTAAGGTTTTATTTGCTCTCACTTTTAAAGTTTGCTAACAGGATTTTTATAGTAAAAATCTCCAAGATACAACAAATCCTGAATTCATTAACTAGCAATATTATTAAATAATAGAACAAGATGTGAAACTGAAAATCTGAAGTGTTTATTTAAAGCCAAAGCATGTCTTTAAATGAATAGATGCAATTGTTATGACTCATGCAATTTTTTAGTAAAAGGTATCATTTTATAAATAGACATAAGTGTTATAACAGACACATCTGTTAATAACAGACACTTAATTTCGAATGAAGAATCGCAACCATCTGAAATAACTGTTTGGATTAAATTGAGAAACTTATATGTTCAATATCAGGAGCCTCTATTCTACAAGGCTAAAACCCTGCAAGCTGGTACCGCAGAGCCACAAGGCCATGGTTGTAATACTAATCATTGATTTAAGATCCACTTAAAAAATCTTTTGTTTCTATTTTCATATAACACTTGGTTTTTCATCATCTAAGAAGTATATTATAATCTCTGTAACAAAAACACTAATTTTCTTTTTAGATTTTATCGCGAAACTTTTGACTTTTTAACTTCTATTGGTTCCAACGACATATATTATCTTGTTTTGTGGTTGCGTATAAAAGGTGTTTTCCTCTTGTTTTATTGATTCTTAAACTTTAACTATCTATTTGAAATATCAGTTTTAACTAGTTTTAACTGTAAACAGTGTAAAACTTTAAGTAGTTACAGTAAAAAATAACAAATAGCTATAATATAAGCTCTCACATACTATAATTCTTAAACTTAAAATGTATATTTCAATTGATTGTCCAAACAGCATCTAGGGTGTTCTCAGTTCGGTTTAGACAATTTCCGTTCAATTTCGAGTGCCGATGCGGCACCAATCAACAGATCCAAATTGTTGGGTTTGAGCAGTTTAGTCGGGTTAGGATGGTTCTCGTACAGCCCACATTGCTTCTACTGATTGATATTCATGTTTCACATATGAAAACATGATGTTACATGTCATCTCCTTTTTCACGCACTATTTTTGGTAGAACTTTTCAATACTCTCTTGCCCAATGTAGTTTCTTGTTAAGCAAAGTTTTTCATGAGAAAGCCAACCAAAATTTTCTGCACCCATCTACAAGATCCAAATTAATATTTTTAAACATGACAATCTGGTTTGGAAATTGTACTTGCATTACCACTGTATGCCCACGTGAGGTCTGAACGTTTTCATGTTTTTGTCGTTTTTAAAAGTTTGGGTGGGAAAAGAAGACATTGATAGATAGAAATAATATTAGTCCGCCACAAAGTCCCCATCCTCTAGCTACTTCCCCAACATGCATGTCTCTCTCTCTCTCTCTCTCTCTCTCTCTCTCATACCCTACACCTGAAATGCTTGTAACCCAAATTTGTATTAAATGACCCCGTTTGATTACAAACTGCCCTTTTTCACAGATTTGATTTTGCTCTGCCCAAGTACTTTTGTATGGCGAGAAAAGGAGGCAGGCACTGTAATGTGCCTATATATGACCTACTTCATAGGTGCAAGTATGAAAATATGATAAAGTGGGGGGAGTGACTTGTGATTGAGGAAAAAACATTAATTTTCCTTTTTCCCCTCTTGGGTAATGGAAGGCAATAGATCTCCTTGGTTTTTGGTTTCTCCTTGTTTGTTCTGGTGAATAAAACAGGAAGTTGGATTTGATTCTTTTTCAGAATAGTTGCCCACATTGTGAGGGGGATCTATCAGGGTCAGTGGCACATAAATTGTGCAAATTGTAATTCTACAAAATGCTATGGAGGGTTATAATTTTCTATGATTTTTTTAGGATTTTTAATTGCAAAATACATTATTTATAGATAATTAATCTATATATATATGTATATATATATTAATATAGTTTATCGAGAAAGGGTTTCTTTTTTTTTTCCCCTTAAAAATTTGAGCAGTTATCAGTCAACATATTATTTTTATTTAAGAAAAATGGGGAAATATTTTTTATATGTGTACAACAATAGGGACTAACGAGTAACACTCGAAGCAAAAAGAAAAAAAAAAGAGTAACACGAGTATTTAAAAAGGTTTTTAAGAGCTTTGTGATATGTTTAACACATCATATTATATTAAATTGTATTATATTATATTATATATAAAAATATAATACAATACAATATATCAAACAAATTTTTAATTATTTGTTTAAATTAATTTTATTTAAAATTATTATAATATATAAAAGTTTTGTATTATATTTTTTTATTGACATTAAGTTTTATCTTATAATAAAAAAAACTGAAAATAAAACTTACAATTTCCGATGCACTACCTAATTAGATTTGAAGTACAAGTCTTTCTCATCTTTTTCATTCAAACTATCAACTGATCTACTGTCATTTGTATGATGAACTGAAGAAAAATCTTTCATAGTTGTTAATGACATGACATCATGAGGATGAGTTCCAGATCAAAAAGTTATTGGGTTTAGTGGATAAATAGTGAAACAGAGCATGAAAACAATAGAACAGCTAAATTGTACCTCCATTATACTGTAGAAATAGTAGAGCAATTTCAATCCAATTGGCCTAGCCTCTAGGAGGGAGGGGGAACGGTGGATGGGTGTGGTCCAGCTCTTACAGTTTTATTTTGTCCTTTGAAAAGTCAGGTCCCTCTCGTATAGTCTCGTTTCATCCAACGTATACACGTCTTGTTCTAAGAAACTCCACTTCTTCTTATGTTCTTTTATACCTTTTCTTTTAGATAAATTTAAAAATTATTTTTAACTGTTTATTTCATTTAACCAATATATTTAGATTAAATTTAATATACAAATCTATATTTCATCTCAATCAATACTTGATTTCGACTTTTAAAATGGTCAAATTAACCTTGAGCAACAGAAAAAAAATAAAATTAAAACTATAAAAAAAAAAGAATTCAAAAACAAAAACTCACAAGACACCTTTTTTTAAGATATTTTATACATTTTTAAAGTTTTCTTATATTTTGATGGTATTTTAGACTTTTTTTTTATCAAAATTAAAAATCGATTAGAGAAAGGTATAAATTTACGTATTAAATATACTATAAAAGTATACATTCGATTGGATCAAAAATCGATTGTTTAATATTTAAATAAACCTCAAATATAGTTATAAATTAAATTTGAAGCTTATGTTGGGTGCATAATATCAATATGATAGGATACAATTATGAACCTTTAAATTATTAACACTAATAATACAATTATGAACCTTTAACTTATTAACACTAATAACGTTTAAACTTTAGGGTTTTCCTCACTTTTTCTCTTGAATTTTAAAAATCACCATTTTATCCCTTGAATTTTCAAAACTTCTTATTTTGTCCCCTGAATTTTAAAAATCACCATTTTGTCCTTATTTCAAAGCTCCTTATTTTGTCTCCTATTTTTTTATTTTCTTTTTAAATAGATATAATTAAGTCTATGTGATTCACACATGGGTCACCTATAAGAGCAAAAACAAGGTTTTGTTTCAAGGTTACACTCTCATTTAATATTTTTATCTGCTCTTTAGTTAAAAGGGGTTTGTATGTATATTTATTCTCGATATTGTTTATCGATATCTCCTTAACTTTAATAAGAAACTCATTTTCTTCATTTTTCAAATTCAGATATCGACAAAAAATATTGACTTATCTCATTTAATATCTTTATCTGCTCATTATTTAAAAGGGGTTTTTATGTATATTTATTCTCGATATTGTTTATCGATATCTTCTTAACTTTAATGCGAAAATCATCTTCTTCAGTATTCAAATTCAGATATCGACAAAAAATATTGACTTATTAAATGAGTTATGCATTAAAAATGAGAAGAAATATGTAGGCAAATCTTTCCTGAATGAGAGTTCAGATTAACAAAAAAAAAAAAAAGTGTTAAGTGAGGATGTAAACATGAATAGGACTTAGAAATGATAAAATTTTATTTTTGTTCTTACAGGTGACTCATGTGCGAATGATTTGGGCTTAATTCTATCTATTTAAATGAAAAATCAGAATTTTAGGAGACAAAGTGAAGAGTTGTGAAAGTTCAGGGACAAAATAGTAATTTTTAAAATTCAAGAGGTAAAGTGAGGAGTTTTAAAAGTTTAAGAAATAAAGTGATAATTTTTAAAATTTATAGGAGAAAGTGAGGAAAACTTAATGTTTAGGAGCTATTAATACTAATAACCCTTAAATTAATAAGGTGTTTAGCGAAACGATTCAAACTCCATAAATAAGTCTAAACACAGTAGCATGTGAGCTTTATATTATGCACGGTTTGAACTCATGAGTTCGACTCATTTTACCAAACACCCTTTAGGGATTGTTTGTGATATCTTATGCTTTTACTTTAAGCATTAGAAGAGGAAAAATATAAGCTAAGCTTTTTAATTAGTGTTTGGATAGCACATAAAAATATCTTTTTTTTTTCAATTTTAGAAGAGCTTTAAAACTTATTTAGTTAAATAAGTTCAAAACTCTTATTGGCATAAAAAGTAATATAATTTAAAGACATGAATGGAATTCTTAATTTGTTAATCTTAAATAAAAGGCTTAAAAATATAAATAAAAAGCTTTTTTTATAAGTACTAAATGGTTGGCTTTTCCAAAAATGATTATAAAAGTTAAAAACACTTTTCATGGGTCTATAGATTCCATCTGAAGATGTCAAAAATCAACTTTTTAGAGTAAATAAGTAAAAAAGGCTGTTTTTTTAGCTATTCCAAACAAACTCTTAGATTAAAAAAATGATAATTTAAAACAATTTAGCATGCTTTATAAAAATATCACTGTTATTTTCAGGTATTTTGTGTATTTTTAGATGTTACACCATCATCTCATGGACTTCTATATCCTTTATAAATGCTACATTGATATTGATCTCATGAACCATATGCATTAATAACAGTTAGGGTATTTGGTAAAACGGTTTAAACTTATGAGTTTAAACGTCTTTAGTATAAAACTCTCATATGTTACATGTTGGTTTTGCCAATACCATATATATGTATGTATGTATGTTTCAATTGTTTTTTCCCTTTTAAGAATCTAATCAAATGTAATTGCAGATCCCAATTGGGTGAATTTTTCTCTCAAATTAATGTTTTGATGCTTCTGAGGTCCCCCCAACCCTACCTTCTACTCCCCACCAAAATAATAGAGTCCCACCTCCATTCCTGCATGGACCTTTAATTGGACAAACATGAGTCTTGTGATATGAAAGAAATTACTCAGAGAAAGCACAATACAGTTCCTAAGTACCAAATATTGTTTTCTTTTGCAAGCTTATGCAACCCTCTCAAGAAAACAGTCAAGATGAGGGGCAACATTTTCAAAGGAATAAAAATAATTGCAGAACAAAAAAAAAAAAAAAAAAAAAAAAAAAAAAAAAAAAAAAAAAAAAACGAAAGAGGACCCTTTCCAAACAAAATAATTGGAATAACGGCAGTTTGCCTTTGAAACTTGATGCCAAATGAATTATTGAGATTTCTCTCTGGATATACTGTAGGATATATAATGCTGACGTCATTAAATCACATAATCAAGCACACTCAAATTACTAATAAATATAAGCAAGATTGATAAGTAAAGAAAAAAATAATAAAAAAAAAGAAAGCCTGGTATTTCTGTTAAATTTTTGTTAGATTCTTATGCATCTACATCAGAGCCTGCAAAATACATCCAATAATCATCTTGTATCTAACACAACTGTAAACTAAAATATTCAGAAAGAACAACCATAGAGTACTCATGACTTGAATATTACATCATGATAGAACATACTAATATCACAGTGGAAACAGAATCTGATGCAAGACCAAGACACCAATAGAACTAAGAAAAAATAATTGGCATGAAAACAGCTCCAAAGAAAAAGCGTTAGAGCTCATCAATGGCTGGTTGAGATCATCAGAAACATTACTCTTGTTTCTTCCACAAACATTAACTCCAATCTCCACACTATAAGCCTCCGAAGAACCTAAACAAAGTCCTGGGTTCCCACTAAGGTCCAGATTTCTCCCCAGCCTGTTTAGGAAACTTGCATTGAAAGGCACAATCCCACCCAAGAAATTCCTGCTCAGATTCAGGTGGTAAATGTGTGGAAGACCCCCAAAACCCACTGGAATCTCTCCTGTCAAGCGGTTGTTTTGTAAAGACAAACTACTCAGATTCTTGAGCTGTGAGAAGCTCCCTGGTATTGTTCCTGAGTAGCCAGAATCAGCTAGCCTAAGCTCTTGTAGCCTCACAAGCTTACCAAGTCCCAATGGCAAAGTCATCATGGACATGGGATTCTCATCCATTATCAAGTACTGCAAGCTCTCCAAGTTCTCCAGTCCTTGGGGAAATTTCCCACTCAATTTGTTGCTGCTCAAGGCCAAAAAAACCAGTGAGTGTAGCTTCCCAATGGTGTTGGGAATCCCACCAGTGAGCAAATTGGAGCTCAAGTCAAGCTTTTGAAGAAGACCCAGTTGGCCAATTGTGCTTGGGATGGAGTTTGTCAACATATTATAGCTCAAATCAAGGCCAACAAGGTTGTTGAGATTGCCCAATTGGTCTGAGAGACTGCCTGTGAGCATGTTGTAGCTCAAGTCAAGGTGGACCAAAGAGGTCAAGGTGAAAAGCTCCTCGGGGATTGGGCCCGAGAGGCGGTTCTGTGACAGTGTGAGGATTTTCAAGGACTTGAGATGAGAAATCTCTGGTGGGATTGGACCAGTTAGAGCAGGGTTTGACATGAGACTTAGCTGATGAAGTGAAGAAGGAGAAGAGTTGAAGAGAAATTCTCCAGAGAAGGAGAGATTGGTGTTGGCGACAGTGAAACAGTTGAAGAAGAAAACAGATTGGAGATAAGGGAGGGAAAAGATTTGGGAAGGGAAAGTTGCCGTTTTCTTGCAAGTGGGGTATGGTGGATTGCCAAAGTCAAGCCTTGAGACGTGGAGGATATTGTTGTCGTTTTCATTGCTGGCTGGTTTGCACTCAATTCCTGGCCATGACGAGTCGGTCTGACAAGGGTGAGGATACGAGGCTCTCCATGTCTGGTCAGATGACATCGTTTCCATGATAGTGAAGAGAGTCTCTGCCTCCGACTGTGGAAGCTGCATGTTGTTGTTGTTGTTGTTGTCGTTGTCGTTTGAGGTGTGAAGTTTTGCATGGCTAGCGAGGAGAAGCAGAGGAAGAAAGAAGAAGGTGAAGGAGAAGAAGAGTGGGAATGAACAGAAGGGCATTGTGTTTGTCTTGTGTTAAGGGTGGTGGAGGAGAATGTGGTCGTCTGGTCTAGTAGGAAGTATTTTTTGGATTTATGTCTCTCTGTGAGTTACTCTCCTCTCTCTCTCTCTCTCTCTCTCACTGTGTTTGTGCTTTGTGCATGCGTGTGACAGGGAGAGAGATTCGTGGATGATGTGATTGAGGTGATTGTGGAGGGTTAGAGGAGATTATTATTAATCTGTCATGGGGGAAGAGAGGGAGAGAGAGAGGATTTGATTATTTTTGAAGCCAAGGTAGGGTCAAAAGATTGGATATTTGATTACATGCTTGTCACAGTCATGTGTGTGTGTGAGAGAAGAGAAAGTGAGAGAAGTGTTATTTTTTTTATTATTTTTTTTGAATTGTAGTTTTAATCGGAAAGAGGAGGGAGTTGTTGGGGTGTTTTGGTAGGGAGAGAGAGAGTCCTTTCATCTTTCCTGACATGTCTCTTTACTCTTTAGGCAGGTTTATTATTGTATATCATAGTTATGAAATTAGGATTATTAAGTTATGTATGAAAAATTAGGAACATCAGGTCGAATTATAACTCTGCTATTCATAAAATTGTAAGTTTTAATTTAATATATAATATATTTTTTAAACTAGGTTCTATTATTTTGTTAGTAATAAGTTAGTATTTAAAAAGTTAAATAAGAGTGCTCGTAATATATATATATATATATCATATTTAACAAAAAAAAAAAAGAAATGTATATCATAGTATACAGTTTTTAATTGTCTAAAGCCATTTTTTTCCGAAACTATCGTCTAGTAGTTTTTAATTCTTAAATTAAATTAAAATCATATTAAATTAGATAAAATAAGACAATCTAATAAAAACTTTTAAAGTTACTTAAAAAATGTATCCTACTAATCAGAATTTTTTTTTATCCTACTAAAGATTCTCCTAGAATTGAATTACAGGAGAAAAAGAAACGTGTATTCCCTTCATTGGTGGAAAAGCCGTAAAGAGAAGAGATGGCGTAAAAATCCTTTGTTCATTTGATGAGAAACATGACAATAAGCATTTGATGTGATTAATTATAAAAACACTTAGTTAATGTCTCTAGCAAAAAAGTGCCACAGTTAAATGGTAATTAATAATGCAAAGAATGATGGTTATTTTTAAGTTGGAATGTAGACAATAGATGACTCATTTTGATAAAACTAGGGTGTTCGGGAGCAATTTTCTAAACTAATGTTAGTCAAAAATACTGTTGCATGTAAGAGCTTAACACTATAACTCATTTTATTTGACACTTAACATGTGAGAAATTTACACTTTAATAATAAAAAATTTTAATTGAAACTAAGAACGTTAAACATTCTATAAAACATGGACAACCTTATAGTGTTAAAATGATTTGATGTCGGTCATCTCCTTTTTTAATTATAAAAATCTTTAATTAAAAAAATGATGTTGCCATTGTTTGGTTCAAAAAAACATTAAACGAATGTGAATATGTCATATTGTCATCAGCCTAGAAGCTATTGTATTCCCTTTCTTTTATCGGGAAATTTGTACGACACGACTCTACAAGATTTTTGTTTTTTAACTGTTATATTTGTATTAAAAGCTATCAGATATACAAGTTTTTTTTTTGAAGTGATTTCTAATAGGGTGTCTTGTTTTTTAACCGTTATATTTGTATTAAAAACTCTCAGATATATAATATTTTTTTTTGAAGTGATTTCTAATAGGGTATTTGGTAATAGTTTCTACCATTCAGTTCTCACCACAAATTCAATTATAAATAATAAAAAGTTCTCACATGTTACAATAACAATAAAAAAATTACTATAATATAAAATTTTTATTTGTTATAATAAAAATAATTTTCGTTATTAATTTTCACCACTTTTTCAACACACCCACTAAAACATCGGTGAAAAAGTGAGTGAATTATTCTCCGATGCAAATCTTTGGACATCCTTGTTCAGGACAAGACGTTCCAACTCTCAACACTGTTGCATAGTTTCCTTTTCTTTTTCCTCTTTCTCTCTCCCTCGTCCTTTTCTTCCTTCCAACACCCCCCCCCCCCACAAGCAAACAACGGTGTTTAATAGAAACCCCGCATTTACATTTTGCCCATGACAAAAGGGTCAAATCGCATTCATTTTTATTTTACTTTTTGAGATCAGACATAAGTTGGTACCAAATCAGCACAGCATGAGCATTCATGTCAACACCAATCACATTGGAACTACATCATCCAAAAAAAAAAAAAGAGTGATTGTAGCTCTTGTCTGGTCTCAACCAATAATTCAGGTGAAAATTTGTCAAGAATTCAAAGCCTTGAACTTTACAGTGAATCATCACTGAAAATCATGGCATCCAAAAAATAAAAATAGAAAGAGAGAGAGAGAGAGAGAGAGAGAGAAAAAGGGGCAGTTTTGAATTATGCTTGGCAGCCCAGAGATTAACCTCAATTATTAAGTTGTTTGCAAGGACGGAGCTAAAAAAAAAATTATAAAGATAAAATGAAGTATAATTTTAAGAGAAAGGACGAAATATAATTTTTATAAAACTTTATGAACAATACTGGAAAGAAAAAATTTTGAGAGAATAGCCACCTATCTTAGTCTATGAATAGCTCTGTTTTTGAATGTTTAAAAAGTGTGGTTAAAATTAATGATTGGAATCAATTTTGATTAAAAAAATTGTAATATGTAAAAGCTTTATACTATAATAATTTTTTGTTTTTTACCATAGTATATAAAAGCTTTACACTATCTATTGGTTCTAATTGAGTGCCAAACATCTTAAAAATAACTTGTTTGAGATCTAGTCTAAGCTGGAGCACCCCTACTTTTATTTTCTTTTTTTGAAACAAGAAAAACTAAAAACAAATTAAACTCCATATTTTGTACAGATTAACTCTGTAATATACATATAGCTTCATCCAGACTAATATATAACACATTACTATGACAGTAAACTCTACAAAATTAGGACAATCTAGATTGGTCTTTCTAGTTCTGGGTTAATTACATTACTTTATCTCTTAGCTTTTATTATTCTTTAATTTGTTTATTTATTTCTAGAAACTATAAAGGTATTCTTTGAATTTGAAAAATTGTTTCAATTTTATCTCTTGTAGACTTTTTTGACCAAAAAACATATGGATAAGATAAAAATACCTTTAAATAAACTTAATTTATTTATCAAATACATGTTTTTTCTTACCAAAATTTTTTAAAAATATTTAAAATTAAAAAAGTCATGAACTTAAGATCTTTTTTTTTTTGAAATTTGATGTTTTATTTTAGGATTTTTTTTGTTTTTAAAATATAAATATTTTTCATAGCTTTTTTAAAGATAGTCACATTGTTTTGTTCAATTTTTTTAATTCAGAAGGATAAAACTAAAGTAAGTTTTTAAAATTCAAATAATAATTTGTAGTTTTTAAAAACAAAGGTATAAATTGAGAAAAAGTTAAAATTAAGATGTATAATTATATAATCAACCTTTCTTATTTTGGAGTTTTATGTGAACCTAAAACTCGGTTGAGGAGGGGATTAGAAGCATAGTTTAATTCCAGTACAGTAGGTAAAGTTTAAAATAAATCCCTTATAAGTTATTAAAAGAAACTTGGGAAAATTAACGAATTTTACGTTAAAACGACCTCCCGACAATTCAAAATTCAAATTGCCTGATTTACCCCTTCTCAAATTTCTTTGTTCTGATAAACATTGCAGATAACAGCTCGAAACATTAATGGGCTTTTGGTCATTGTTGGAGGTAGAATCAACAGGATCAAGACCACATTTGTGTTTTTTGAATTTGAAAGCTTCAACTATGATGGTTGTGGGAAAGGAGGCAAGCCACAGGAGGCAAAGTACAACCCAAGACAGATTTTCTTGCGACAAAATTGTAAACTCACTGATCCTTATTTTCAAATACTAGATTGCTCTAAGAATGGTGGGTAAAAAATGGGGTTCGAATTGTTATATAATGCAATTTCAGGGGTTATACGATGGTTCAAAAAAAATAAGATACAGTGTTTGAAAGGGTGGTGAAAACGGTTGGTTAGAACCATTTTTACTTTAACATATAAGAGTTTTATATTGTAACAATTTTTTTATTATTATTGTAGTATGTAAAAACTTTACACTATTTACATCCGAAAAAGTGGTTCCTACCACTTTTACCAAACACACCTAAATCAAATAGCCAAGGGAATCGTGTAAAAATAAAAAGATTTAGATTGTCGAAATCATCAACAAAGGAGTCCCCTAGACTTTTATTTTTATTTAAATATAAACTTCTTTAAACTTTTTTGCTATATAAGAAGTGATGATTTTCCACCCGTCATTCTTTGATAGTTATATATGCCCCTATAAATAAAAATTTCAGATATAAATTTGCTACATCTACTTTCATTTTTTTATTGTTTTCTGATTTTTGTTTTGCTTTTTTTTTTCTCCTTATCAAATTCTAGACTTTTAAATACGCTTGATTAAATTTTTTTCTCCGATTTTCTCCTATTAAGAAAATATATATATTTTTTAATTTTTTCTTCTAAAATGTTTTTCATGCAATCTTTCTTATTTCAAGTGTGATCCTTATAACTTTTTTTAAAATGACCCATCAAAATAATTTTTCTCAAATAAGTCCCTACTTTAACATTTTGAAGTAATTTTTTCTTTTCAAATTTGCCCTATTTAAACTTTTTTTTTTCCTTGGAGCACTGTCAACTACTACTCTCCTATATGTACTGCCTAAATAATTTATTATCCAATTATCCTGCTAAAAATACATGTTGTGCTTTAACTTAAATATTTTTTTATCTTAAATTTTTTTTTTAAATAAGCTAAACTATTAAAAGTACAATACATTAAAAAAATCTAAACTTTTTACATATATAAAAAAAACAGTGAGTGAATATGTACTTGCAACACGTGTTCCCAACTAGTTAATAAAATTAGGAGTTGATATTTTGAGGATTTTTTTTATTTTTCATGTTCTTAATTCATGTGCCGCCGCCACCCCCCTTCAAACGCAGAAGCAGAATCTTGATTTCGTCACTGGTTGAAATGTTTTGAGAATGTTTTGAAATCAAGTTCTAACATCATAATTCTAACTGATACAATGTAAAACTCTCACATATTATAATGCAAAGCAAAACTTTACTACAGTATAAATCTTTCACATACTACAGTATTCAAGTTTCAACTATAAGTTTTAACTTAATTCCCAAAACACTCTCGTTGACTCGGATCAATTTACTCATCATTCACCGCTGATAAATTACCTGCACATTATTGAAAGAAAAGGGTCGTACCATCTAGGGGAAACTATATGCCGAGAAAAGTGATGGAAGATAAACAGTTTCTTAGATGAATTAAGTGCAGAGAAATGAAATTGTCTAAAGCAAACTGGCCTCAGAAGAAAGGAAGAAAGCATATGTCCAACATGTCGGGAATTTGAGCATTAGAAGATTAGAAAAGATCACATGCATGCCACAAATGTGACATAAGTTATGCCTCAGCAAGAAAATTATGAACAGACTTATTGCGGGGATGCTAGATTGCCTAAAGCACTTCTCTCCAGCCTCGTCGTGCTCCAACCCCACCAGAGACAAAAGGGTGGGACCCACTCGTAGGACCCACATGGGTTCCAAAGGTGGGCCCCGCCAAAGAAGAGCCTGACAAGGCTGTTAAGCATTTTTCTATATTGTACTATGAACAGACATTGTGTGTATGAATAGATGTTTACCAGACCAGTGTTTTCCACAATTAATGTCATTACCAATATCAGGGGCCGAAAGATTTTAGTGTCACTTGGTTATCGATAGAGATGAGCATCAAATTACATAAAGGAGCGTCGACACTCGACAGCCACCATAAAGAGCTATCTTAAGCTCCTCTTGTCAATTGATTCCTATATAGACATGCACCTACCACCATTTAATTGCTCTTTAGCAACATAAATACATACATACATATATATATATGTGTGTGTGTGTGTGTATATATATACATATATATGGAGGAAAAAACATAGTCAAATTGGCAGTTTGTTATCCGGATAGAATCTTGAAAGCATGCACTTTCAGGCAAGAGAGAGAAACTTATTTCTTCCTAGCTATATTCCCTTATTGTATTTGCCTAGTGGAGTGAGAAAAAACAAGGACTTGGAGAGAAACAAAAGATGCAATATGAAGGAAGCTACTTGTGCAGAGCGCAAGAGACAAAAAGGATTTAAGCAGAAAATACCTCAGATATTACAAGATATAATTCTAAACTGATAAGCATTAAAATAAATCAGCTAAGCTAAAAATTCATAGCATGACACGAAAAGGAGAAAATTTTGATCCGGGTACTCCTTATTCTAGCCACATTTGAAATATTAGTTAGTCTTCAGCCGCCTGGCATAACAAAATGGAATTTCAAATTCAACAGAAAAGTAAAAGGCAGAGCAAGATACATAAAAATATATACATGTATAAATTCATCACATAGCAATTTCGTGATAGTTCTGGAAGAATTACCGCCCAAAAAGTTGCCCGATAGTGACTTCAAATTATATTATGATGCAACAGCACTCGATTGTACCACATCCATTGAAGTTTCAAGTGATGATTGTTGAACAACTTCTGCAGCTGCTTTAGCCGTCTCTGGATCACCCTCGCTAGTGACCTGAGAAAGTTGTGAGCCATTGACATTGTTAGCTGAATCAGGAAGCTGTGAGTCGGTGGCCTCCTTTCGGTCACTAAGCTGTGAGTCAGTCACCTCCTTTGCATCACTCAGCTGCAAGTCGATGGCCTCTTTAGTTCCATCACTCGCCTGTGAGTCAATAACATCTTCAGTTGCATCATTCAGCTGGTCAATGGCCTCCTTATCTGCATCATTAAGCTGAGGATCTACTGCCCCCTTGTTTGCGTCATTAAGCTGCGAGTCAATGACCTCCTTAGTTATTTCATGACTTTGTGGGTTGACAACCTCAGTTGTGTCACGATGGTGCAGGTCAACCCGCAGTGTTGCATCAGAAAGTTGGGGGTCCTTGACCTCAGTCATTGCAGCACAAGGCTGCAAGCCATTGTTCTTTTCTGTTCCATTAGGAAACTGGGTCTCGTCAGCTTTTGTAGATGCATGGTTCATCTCAGCATCAACCGCCTCAACAGTTGCATGGTTTAGCAATGAATGATCAATCTCAATATCTGCACTGGACAGATGCATAGATTCACCCTCACCATCTGCATGAATTATTCGTAACGGATTGTCCACGCTATCTAAAGCATATAAGTGAGAATGATTCTCTCCTCTATCTGCATGGTGCAATGGCAATTGAGCAATCTCAATGGTAGCACCAAATTGAGATTGGTCGTCCTCGCTGGCTGCACCATATTGCATCAACTCATCCTTCCGTACACGTTTTCCGGTACTCTTTCTTCTTACTCTCTCTTTTCCTCTTACCCTTTTTCTGACTTCAACTTGAGGGGTAGCCGCCACAATGGCTGGACCTCCAACTTGTTCTCTGAGACATTCATGTGCGATATACCTGATTCTAGAAACCAGCTCAATTTGTTGAGGATCCAACCCCTTCGTAGAGAATGTATCTGCTATATGTGCAATGTCCCTCAGACCAGCATTCTGCGAAATTCAAAACATAAGAAACTATATCAGACTGATCGGTCATTTGCTTCCAATTATACATTCCTGAAAATTCATCAACAACAAATAACAATCTCAGGCTTACTGTTCTCTGGAATTCGGATGAGAGAGATATAGGCCTTCCTACAAATTTACGGGTAATATTCAGGTACCACTGCATGTAGTCGTTTTCATCTGCGCCATTATCACCTTCAGCGACATGAGATCGACGCTCAGACCATTCATAAACTTCTGATTGCATCTTCATCGACAAGTCAACCCCACCATCAACTCCACGACTTTTTCTCTCCCATCGTTGTACATCTTCTGGGATTGACTGAAACATGCCGTATTGCCTTAAGCAACGATTAGGAAGATGCCTTTCTGCCTTGTCAAAACAAATCAACATTGTCTTTGACCTCCCCAAGATCAGATTAGTCTTGATATCTTCTGGAATTAATGTGCTGTCCATATTTCTGTAAGGAAGCCACTCTACCTGTATATCAAAAGCACACTACTTGTGTTATACTTTACAGATGAAAAATCAGCATATAAATTGAACCATATCCGAAACATAAAGGAAAAGAAGTGAAACTTACATCACATGATTTCAGAGAATCCAATGCCTTACGGTAAAATACTAAATCACGATTTGCTGTTGGACCACTTTGTTTTCCTTTCCATCTAAGCACAAATGGAAAGCGATCATGCGTTGGATCATGATTGAGCCTTGGTCGACCAATATTCAAGTGAAAGTGACTCCAGCACTGCTCATCAGACAGACAGAATTTTAAGAAGAAATATCCAATAAGAAACCAAAGATACTATTAACAATAGAGGAAATTAGATATAAAAGGGAGAAATAAGAGCCAGGCAGGAAAATTACCTGTAGCAGTGTTAGACATCCACTAATTGTACTCTGAGATCTCAGCGAGGCATTGCCTAAGGCCCTATACAAGAATGCCAGAGCTGCAGCGCCCCAGGCATATTTTCCACACTGGTCGAAATTCTCAAATAAGGGAAGGTACATAACTGGGACTTTATTCCCAGTGGTAGTTGAAAAAATTGTGCTGCCTACAAGGTATAAGAGGTAAGCACGTGTGTGACGCTCAATAACCTCAAGCGGGGCATCTTCAGGACACCAAGAAAAGAACTCTTTCAACCAGCTTAGCTTTACCATTCCACCGCTAGTATAACCAGGTTCTGGTGCTTTTCCTAGATATTTTTCACACACTATGTGGCAGGTGGTGTAAGTAGTACCGATCACTGGTTCTCCATCGATTGCTAGTCCAAGCAACAATGCAACATCCTTAAGGTTTACTGTCATCTCCCCGACATTCAAGTGGAAAGTGTTTGTCTCCCTCCTCCACCTCTCAACTAACGCAGAAATTAGCGGATTGTCTAGACTTATTGCAGGAATCGATCTTAAATACCCGAACCCAGCCTTCTCGACTAACCCAATTTGTTTTCGAGTGAGTGTCCACTGGTCAAGCTTTGAAGTGTGTTCATGACATCTAAGTGCGCCACGCTCCTGCAACCATTATTTGAAGCATTTTTGGCGTAAATGTAAACACTAAAGAAAGATTTTGATCACAAAAAGTAGCAAAGAGAAAAAGAAACTTTAAGCTCATCAAGTAAACTCCACCTGCCCATCCCAAACTGCCGACGAAACATGTTTCTCTTGATCATAAAGTACTGAACCATCAATTGGCCCAGGATTTGTTCCATATGGGTCCACGAACGTTACTTCCATCAGCGATGGTGGAAAAAATACTCTTTCTACCATAGAAGCACAAAGCAAGAGCAGCAACTTTATTATTCAAGTTCATAAGCATACAAGTAGGACTTGATAAACGCACCAAGATAGAGGAAAAAAAAAAGTGACATTTTCCAAGCCAATTAAGAATCCACAGTCAGCTTATAATTTTATCAAGTCTAGCAAGTATGGCAAAGCAATAAATAAATAAGCTTCAGTTGAATAACTTAGACCAAAGCATAATATTGTTTGTAAATCGAATTAAGTGTATCGTTGAAAACATAAACTGCTTGAAGTTGCACTCTCAAGTCACATTAACCAAAGATTAAAAAAACTTAAAAAAGCCAACTAGTTACTAAGATGACGTCTTCCCTCTCTGTAGTATTAATCAATATGGTGGTATTTAAGATAAAATAAAAATCTTAATGTAGTTCTTAATACTAACATACAAAAGCAAAAAATAAAAAGGAAAAAAATAATAATAAAACAATGACACCCTTTTCTCCCTTCTTCTCAACTCAAATGGGATGATATATTATAACACATTTCTCCATATTACTTTTTCCTCTTGTACAAATTAAAATTCTCACCAAGACTTTGTTTTTTAATCCTTTTTTTCTTCAGCAAGCTTCAACCAAACAAAAAAAGAGTGAAAAACATTTGAACAGTACGTTCCATTTACAAATTCTGATACACAAACACAAAAAGCCCAGTAATGAAAATTAAAAAAAAAAAAAAAAAAAGCAATCTCCAGGACTGGGTTTTGGCCTGAAGAACAATAAAATGACAAAAACTTTCTGTCACGACCAAGTTAGTGAAATCTCCAAACTTTCCATTAATCCCACTTGATATACTCCATTTTTTTCCTCAAGAAATTAATTAAAAAAAAAACAAAAACAAAAACAAAAAACCAGAACTTAAAGACCCAATTTTCCTCTCTTTCCAATTCTTCTCCCAAAAAAAAAAAGAAAAAAAAAATACCTTCGTGATTGATTGTGTGTGGGTCACCGGAACCCAGAAAGATCAGAATTCTCCGGCGACGATTGGGAAACTTTCCGATTTGATATCTCAAAGGGCAACGACGCCGTTTTCCTGGGCAGTGCAAAAATACAAAAACACTAAACCACACGAGTTTGTGTTTTTCCTCTTCTTTAGGAGGAACCGACACCGTTTAGGGCGCACATAAGTAAAAAAGCAAGAAAACAAAAAAATAAAAGAAAAAAAGCCAAAATTTTATAGGAATTCAATTCAGAAGTGTGCTTCTGGAAGAGAGATTTGGGAATGAGGAGAGGTGGGACAAAACGACGACGGAGAGGGCCGTCGAAACTCCAAAGGGAAAGCAAAAGCGGCGTAGGAAAAGTTGAAAAGGGTATTTGTTTTGGTTTGTGTAAACGATTGTGTGTGTCACCGAGGGTGCACCAACGAGATAAGGGTTTGTTTGGACGGCTAACGATTTTTTCTTTTCTTTTCTTTTCTTTTAATTTGCTCGAAATTACATTTTGGTTTTTAATTAAAAATATTAAAATTTTAAAAGTGCAGATAAAAGAGATCCCTAAAATTGCTTTCAATGGGCTTTGTTTTAATATTATTTAAAATTGTCATGTTTTTTGTTTTAATTTTCATGATTTTCAATTAGAAAATAGTTAGCAAAAATAGTCGTGAAAAGAAGAATTAAGAGCAACCCTAGCTATTCTTTTCTTTCTTTTTTTTTTCCTTGCTATTCGTTTGGTTTTTTTTTCTGAGACTTTATTTGGAAAATTTGGATGAACAGGGATCAATTTGCTTGAAGACAGCTTTCTTTTGGAACCAAAACAACCCTTTTAAATAACTCAATATTCTATAAAATTCAAAAATATCTTAGATATCACTGTGTTTGTGTTCAGTTTACTTTTTTTTTGTTTTGTTTTTTTTTTTTTGAATTGTGTGTTCAATTCACTTTAATTATCTTGTTTCCTTGTATTTTCTTTAAACAATATATGAATTTTTTCTTGACTATTCAAAATTTCAAAATATTGAGATTACTCTTACTGATGTTTAATGTGTTTTCTTTAAACAATACATGAATTTCTCTTTGACTACTCAAATTTTCAAAATATCCACATTACTCTTACTAATACACATTAGATATTGATTTATAATTATTTGACTAAATAATAAAATAAAAAAAAATAAAACTTAAACCAAACAAATTCTCAACCTAAAAAAAGAATTAAAAGACAAAAACAAAAAAGAAGAACAGAAAGAGGAAGAAGAAAGAACACCAAGATTGGCTTATGGGACAAGGGAGGGTCATGAGTGACTAGATCGGGTTGTGGCTACGGGTATTGAGGCAGGGGGAGAGCTTTGCCATGGTCGAAGGACGGGGGTGCCGATGGTGAACTGGATCTGGCAAAGGCCAAAGGCCGGGGGAAACAGAGCATCTGAGCTGGCATTAGTGGAGCTGTCTGAGTTGACCGGCCTTGTTGCACCAGATATGAAATCGAGGTTGACTGGCTTGGGTGTTGCAAAGTAGGATTATCAGAATTTTGGTCGAGCCATAGATTGTCAAGAGTGGTATAAAAAGAGAATGTAGTGTTCTTTTTTATTAGAGTGCCATTGTAATGACTGCCTTTTCGGGTTATTACTTAATTTGTTTAAATATTATTTTTTAAACTTAATCTTACTTACCAGTAAGAAAAATATTGGGTAATTTTTTTTTCTTTTCTTAAAACAAACTTTAAAACTGTTACGACTTTTGTTGTAACACAAATTAGAACATAGCTCAAAACTTGATTTTAAAATCATTCAAAACATTTTCTAAAACTTATTAAGAGACATTTAATTTTTTTAAAAAATTTTAAATTTAAAAAAGTAGAAAACTTTTTCTTTAAGTAGCAAAAAACTGCCGTAGTGATATCCACACCTAATCTTTGCATTTGTCATTGCAACACTGAGCTTTTCTATTAGTCTCACTGGTTTTCTGTAGGAATACCTACAGCGTAAAGGAACTTATAATGAGTTTTTGCTCAGTAAGTTCAAACATAATCTCACAAAATAATAAAACATTCATTACAAAACTTTTCTCTTAAAAACCTTTTTCGTAAAACGTTTTTTATAACGTTTCTCATAAAACATTTCTAATGTTTTTCATAAAACATTCTTCATAAAAACATTACTCAAAAGGAATGTAAACAATATCACAGTTTATGATTCCATTTATGTTCATTTATGAACATCATTTTATAAACTTCTTAATATCGTTCATAACTCACTTAAATTTCTTATCATCGTCATTATCTTTCTTTTTTCTTGAGGGCATAAGTGTTCGTACCAACATCATTAATTATGAGATCATAAACATAATGCTTCCCTTGTGGAAGATTTAAGACTATCAAACAATGAGGTCGTAACTTTATAACTTGTATACCTTATATCAAGGAGATTGGTATAACACTTTAATTATCATATTTGATTCCCCTTCTTGTAAACTTTAGTGAGCATACCAAATGCTATATATATCATATGTTGTAACTTAATACTTATTTAAACGTCAAATGTAACAAGTGCAAACATATTACAAATCATAACTTGAACTTTTAAACTTTATGCATGATATATGTAAACAACATGTAAAAATTATTTTCTTCATATTGTAGGTGAGGTTTGAAACTTACTTATACATAACTTTAGCGTTCCCATTTCATTCCTTTTTTTTCCTTTAATTAGTTCGCATCCGTGTCTTGTTCAAATGGTCTCTGACTATTAGCTAATCTTTCTCATTATCGACTTACTCGATAGATTACGAAACTTAAATATAAACCGTTCATTCCTTTTACTTTACCTCGTTTCCTATTGATTTAACTTTCCTTTACTCGAACATCCTTTAGTCAAATTTCCTGTCTTGCTTGACGGTTTCTTTACTTTCATATTATAGAACATTTTCTGTCTAAAGGCGTCTCACTAATTTGAAGTGCTTGAGCTTCGTTTTAGCGGTTTCTTTAAAAATAATGATTTTACCCTTAATGGGTTTTTTATAAGTCTCATAACTTTACTTAAACTTCTCGTTTTTACTTTGTAGTTCTGTCACTTACGAGTTATGCAAAAAATTCTTGCTAAGAGCATTTTCCTAGATCAGACGTTTTAAGGTTTGTTTTGGCTGTTTACAAAAAAAGACCATTTTGCCCTTGACGGGTCATAGAAAACTTTTAAAACCCATTCTAAAACAAAACTTAGGTTTCCTTACTTCTTAGAACATTACAAAAAACCAAACATTGGTTTCCATTTTGCGATAAAATTATTTAATCAAGACCTTATAGTTTTGACCTATGATATGAAAATCTTGGCAGTTATGCATTTAACATTTTTCTTTTTTCTTTTTTCTTTTCTTGGAAAAAACTTTAAATCCTTTGAAACTTAACATTGGTTCGGTACTTACTACCCATAGAAGTTCAGGAAACCAATATTTGATCATGAAAATTTAGATTTCACACAATTTTGCAGTTTTGACCTGAAACATAAAGTCTTTACATTTTTCCTCTAGGACCAAAATCGACTGTTTTATACCAAAACATTCAATTTTTCATAAGGATTAAAACTTTCAAAATCTCCTTGCTCAAATTCAAATCATTTCAAAAACGTTTTCCTTTTTATGAAATTTTATAGTTAAAATCTCGTACAACTCATAAATTGAAATTGGTATAGAATTTTAGCAAATTGTCTGAGATTCTTAACCATTTCGATGAGATCTACAACTTTTATGTTTTAACTTTTCTTAAAATCGTTCATCTTAATGACGTTTTTAAAAAGACAAAATTGAAATCAACATTTTTCGGCTTGCTCCGATCGAAATTTGAGTAGGATTTCAAGTTGTTTGACTCGATGTTTCTAATAAATCATGTGTGAACCTAGAAAAGAATTTAGCCTCTAAGTGACTCATACATTCAATTCTTTGAAATCTAGTTAAACTCTGCATGTTTGACAAAGTTTAACAGGCTTTTTTATAAAAATCAGATTAAAACAATAATCCCTTGACTATTACATATATAATGCATTAGAAATTCTTGAGTGTCACAATTATCTCCATTTGTTTAGTTTTATCTATGTTTTGTTTTTATTTTTATATTTAGTGTGTAATAGAGGATGTGGTCTTTCCACCTCTGGTTTCGATTTGTATTTAACACTTGTTGATTAGCAAGAATATGTGTGTTGATCTCCTGCTAAACCTGAGTCTAGGTTGGGTTATATGTGCCTCTATTAGGGAGGGTTTGGCCTCGATTGATTATGTTGTCTATCAATTATTATGGTGGTTTGTAACAAGTCATTGTTTTGCTCTATTTTATATGTCGAGCGAAATTTTTCCCGCTGTATTTTGACGCTTGTATTTTGCCCATGTGATTCATCTGTGTTTACTGATGGATCCAGACTTTGTTTGGGGTCAAGTTTGCCTATAATGGGTGACCATATAGGGTTTAATTATGTGTACTATTATTAGTTTAAATGAAGTTTCATTAAAAAAAACACCAGAGAGAATCTTAATCGACTTTCCTGGCCAAATCAAAGCATTAAAAACGAGAGAGAATTGTTAAAATGACTACTTTAAAATGTGGAATCATCAAAATAATCTTGTTTGTTTTTGTACCAAATAACCACATGATCATGCAGGCTCGTTCTAAGGTCGTGTAAGGTCGTTTTGAGATCGCATTGGGTAGTTTTGAAGTCATTTTGCAAACTAAAATATTTGAAAAGTTATTTTGATAATATATTTCTTCTTGATCCAATTTTAGAAGGGTCTCGTGAAACAAGTCATTAGAGAGAAACTCATAAAAGAACAATAAGTTAACTAAGCTTTGATAAATTAAACAATTATTGTTTGATAATAATGAACTCTAAATTGAGTATTTCTCATCGGTTTTATTAAGTGTAAAGCTTCGACTTTGTCTAAAGAATTTCTAGAACCTTAATATAGATAGGAAGGATTACAAGAAACTCTTGAAACTTGAAACGTGAAGATGACAATCGAGTGAGCAAAAATTAAAATCTTAAAATTCAAGAATTCAATAGCTTTATTTGAAAAATGAAGATAAAATGCACAAAACTTAATGTTGTATAAGTTAATTCTTATACTTAGTCTTTGTATATATAAATTGAACATTGCATAATCTTGATTAAATACTTGGCTCAAAAGAGTTTAGTATTAATTTTACTTTTGACTCATGACTTATGTACCTTGTCTTATTTTGATCATTGTACTTTAAGATGAAGCAAATTACACCCCTAAACAATACAACTTGTCTCATTTTGGCTCTTATATTATCAAATCCGTTAAATATTAATAGAATTGAACTAATAATTTCATCTTTGGCCTTTAAACTATGTAACTTGTCCCCATTTTGACCACTAAACTTTATACAATAACAAATCACACCCTAAACTATGAACTTGTCTCATTTTGACTTTTTCATCACTAAAGCTATTAAATATTGACGGATAATTGAGACAAATAGCCATTTTGATGTTTTGGCTCTATATATGTTTTCAACATATATTTTGAAGTCAAATCTAAATTCTATTTATTCATTACATAAGTTTTACTATTTTTTTTCTTTTTTTTTAATAATTTTGTCAATAAAAGTTTAACTATCTTTTTACTTAAAAAATTTTATCAAATTTTCTACATCATATGATTTAAAATAAATTAAAATTAAAAAAATGAACAAGTAAGAAAAAACAATTAGATATATGGGTATCTAACAATGACACATAGATACTATAGTACAACTTACTAGTTATTTTCAGGACTAAATTTTGGGGTTGAAAATTACACAAATGAAATAATAATGAATCATTCACTTAATTGGACTCAATAATTAAAAAACTCAAAATTTGTATCAATTTTAAGTCAACAAAAATGTACATTTATTTATGAAATTCCCTATTTGTACGTTTGAGATGCGTGAAATTTGATTACAAAATTTTTAATCTCGACCGTCGATTTAATTAATCGATCAAGTCAATATATATGTGGCTTAATTGATCAATATTTAACAGATTTAGTAATTGAAAAGCCAAAATAGGACAAATTTCATAGTTCATAAGTGTGATTTATCATAGTTTAAAGTTTATGGGTCATAATGAGACAAGCTGCATAGTTTAAGGGGTAAAAGTAAAATTATTGGTTTAATTTTGTTAATATTTAACAAATTCAGTAACAAATGGGCCAAAATGAGACAAGTTGAATAATTTAAGGATGCGATTTACTATGTTATAAAAATAAAGTAAAATTAACACAAAAGTTTATACAAAAAGGCTTTTCAAAATACTATATCAATTGAGTTTTTAAAATCCCTATAATTTGAACAATGCTAAATAAATTTTTATTATTTTTGTGTCTTTTTAAGGTCTATCATATGTTATTTATGATTCCAATATAAATTATTTATGATTAGTTCTAATAGAAAAAGGTTTGGCTCAAAAATTAAAATGCTTTAAACTTAATGTGCATATCCAAGCTATTGAAGCTTTTGAAGTACTATTGAACTTTGAATTGTCTATAGGTTTTCAAATGTTAGTTAAATCTTAGCAGAATCTTTTTGATCCATAATGCTTCAAAATTCATCGAATTCAAATAAAAACCGAGTGAGTCATGGTGAAAAAAGCTATGTGTTTGAGTGGCTAAGACAACCAATTTACTACTGTAGCTAGTTTTCTAACAATTGCAAATTGAGTCTAACGACTCTTTTTATAGATTTTCTTATGGAAAATGACTTATTTAAGGTATTTTCAAGGCTTTAAAACTTAGAAAACCCAATTATTTTTCTAGGCTTACAAATCCTTGGAGAATCCTTTGTTTTTAATTTTTCATTCTTTATCATCATAGTGGTATGTTGATTTATTGGTTTAATTGTGGTAATAGGTTGTCAAGTTCTTAGAATTTAGTGACAATAGGTTAGGGTTGTTAAAAAAAAAAAGAAACTTGAAAACTGACAAAATCGATTTAAAGGCAAAAACCACCGGAGTTAGTTGGAAACCGACTACCCACAAAAAGTCAGCGGTCGTTTTATTTGGTTAGTTTTAAAAAATTATTAATATATTTATTCATATATTGATACATGAATAGAATGTAGAACTTTTTGAATATAAATAAGTTTTTGTTAGATTATTTAACTCATATATTATTATGACGTTTTATGTTTTTTTATTATATTAAAATTGGACTAAATAAAGACCGTGTTATGGCTCTTCATATACTGACCAAAATCGACCAAAATCGACTGTTGTTGGTTGAAAACTGACCAACTCTCTATCTATTTAGTCAGCTCTTGGTTTCGTTTTCTCATGATCGATCACCATCGGTTGAAAATAGACTGACCAAAAATCGATAAAATCCAACCATTGAACACCCCTACAGTAGGTTTGTTAATTTGTTTGTACAAATTGATAGGTTGTGGAGGTTGTGGTGAGCTTTGGATTGGAAAAGGTACCGGTTATAAAAGGCATGATTATGTTAAAAGATGATTAGATAGTGGAAAAGGCCAAAAGAAACATTTTTCATGTCTCGGATCTAGGATAGAGAGAGAGAGAGAAAACTGTGATAGAGAACAAGAGTTTGAAGTTTGACATTTCATACTACCATGTCAAATAGATCCTTAGTGTGAGCTTGACCTATTAGGATTGGGAGGCTATGTTTGTGTCGTGTCATGTCTAATCATTATAAATTGGCCAAAGGAAGGTTGTGCATTAAATATACATTGTTTACGAGAAAGATATGAAAGGATTTGAATCTTTTTTTTTTTTTTGAACGGTAAAATTTGATAAGTAGTTTAATTGCAATGTGAACTGTGTATGCACTTAAAGCATAAATCTAAACATAGAACAAAGCCTGAATCTATGATAGAAACAAAAATTTGTGAGATAAGCAAATGAAAAAAAAATCCAAATAAGAAAAGATTTTTATTGTACAAAACGAGTTCAAAATTAGGCAAAATAAAGCGGGATTAAATTCTAAATTAGTGGTTTCAATTAGCTTTTCTAATTTGAATTGGGTCCATATTTTAAACCTAATATGGAGTAAATTTGTGAAATAACACTCTTGTGGTAATGTTTTTCAATTTTACCTCTTTTATGAGGAAGATTGAAACATACCACTTATAATAGTATAAAAAGATAATTGATTTGGATCAGTATTAGGGGAACATATGTAATTTAAAGGTATTGTGGCCTTTTTGGCTAAAAAAAATGAAAAAAAGTAATTAAATACGAGAATGGTAGTAAAAAAGTGGACACCACCTAATCTACTTCCTAATTCGTGATCCAAATTACCCACAAAACAAATGTCAATATATTGAAGTGCTTTACGCATCAGAACACTTAACATTAAGGAGTTTTTACAATAGGACAGTTTTTGTTTACTATCCATTGTAGCTGCTCTTTTAATAGTTGGATTAATTAGGAACAATTATTTGCCTTGTATTGTAAATTTTTACATTAGGCACTCCATTGGAAAATTTGTTAATTAGTTTTTATTATTTTTCATTTAGGGTAGAATAGTCTTTTTCTCCGTTATTTTATTAAGCCTATTATATATATATATATATTGTTCTTTGATATATTTGCAATGCAATTCAATAAGAAACCTAGCCTCAGTTTCTCGCAATTTGTTCACATGGCATCAAAGCATGATCTTTTGGGATTCCTGTTGGGTATTTTAGAGTATGTTTGTTTCATGTATTTTTTAAATTCAATGGACTCAAATTTAGATTTGAGTATCAAAAATCCTTCGGATACATGCTTGTTTATCCTAAAATTCAAATCATTTAAGTATCAAGAATCCAAGTTTTTAGAGTTCTCATCATTCCTTAAACTTTTAATACTTGGATATCTTTGCTACAGTAAAAACTAAAATTCTCTCTCCTATATTTGAGGAAAAAAATTATAATTTCTTCATTTGATATCCAATTGAGATGATTCTTTTTTCACTGTGTTTCTAATGAAGAGAGGAATAAATTAAGATCCATATTGTATGTTTTTTAACATCATTAACATTAAGATTTTATTAGATATATTAAAAAATCAAAAACTATCATCACTACCTCTCCAAACACAAATTTTAATTTTATTCTATACTCAGATTAAAATTTAAATGCACATCCAAACGTCAATTTAAATAACAATTTAAATTATTAACTCAAATCTTAATTCAAATCACACTAACTCAAATTAAATCACTTATTTAAATCTATTTACCAAACATGCTCTTAAATTTTGTTCTCGTGGTTGCAATTATGCTTTGGGGATTGTGATTGAAGTCTGCAGTTGAAAAAAAAAAGTTGAAAAAGGTTTTGCCGTTACTTTGGTTTCTTAGAAAAAAAAAAAATTGAATTCTTTTGGAATTTTGTGTCGAGTAACAAAAAAAAAAAAAAAAAAAAAAAAAGAAAAAGAAAAAGAAGAGGTTGCTTTTGAAAGTTTATTGCATGTAATCTTAGGTTTCTACACGTGGCATTTGAAAATTTATTTGATTTTAGATTCATCCTTCTACACGTTGCTTTCGGGGTTTTGCAGTGCTCTGTTTTTTTTTTTTTTTTTTTTTTTTTTGCGATAATTTGCTGTACAGTTAAACAAGAGAATTGTTGCTCTTTTTGGCTTCATTTGTTACATTGCATTTGTTTGCGATTTGAATTCTGATTTAATTCGTGTGCTATTTGCAATGGGTGGAGCTAGAGATGATTATCTTCAATCAATTAGTGTACAATTAGATAGAAAGAATTATTCGTATTAGAGTTGTGTAATGAAGAATTTTTTGAAGGCCAAAAAGATGTGGGGGTTATGTCACTGGCACTTTGGTCAAGCCTGCTGATAAGAAGACTACCGATTATGCAGAATCGTTGGATGCTTGGGAAGCAGACAATTCGAAGATTATTACTTGACTTAATAACTCTGTCATGCATTCGATAGGCACTCAGTTGGCAAAGTATGAGACTGCCATTGTACACGCAGTCTAACTTTGCAACACAGTACCAGTTAGAGACAGATATTCGTGCCCTTCAACAACAAAAATATATGAGCATTCAGGAATCTATGACCGACTTATGGGGCCAATTGGCACTCACAGAATCGGAAGAATTACAGGCATTTGGTCCTTACATTGCACGAAGAGAAGAACAACGATTGGCTCAATTTCTGATGGCGCTTTGTGATGATTTTGAGGGGCTGCGTAGGTCGATTTTGCATTGCAGTCCACTTCCTTCAGTGCATTCGGTGGTCAGCGAATTATTGGCAGAGGAGATATGCCTTAAGTCTCATGCAATGAAAGGGTTTGTTCGAACATCCAATCCTTCCATCTTTGCAACACCAACATCCAGTGACCGCCTCACAGTAATCAAAATAGGTCGACCTTAAGGGTTGCTCCTGATGAGTGCAGTTTCTATAAGCAGAAAGGCCATTGGAAGGCTCAATGTCCTACGTTGTTGAATAGAGCCAAATAGCAGCAGCACCAACAACGACAGCAACCTCGACAACATCAACAACCCTAGCAACAACAACACCAACGCCCGCCACAGCCATCACAGGTTCCTCCAACGTGGAAGTCATCTGGAAATCAATCGCAGTAGTGGAATTTCAGACCACCTAGCCTAATACTACAATGGTTGTGCCATCATTGGACGCTTGTACGTTTGGGCAGTTTCGGAAGTTCATTACCACACAGCCGCATGTTATGTCTGCGTCATCCTCTGGTTCCTCGGGTATGTCTTCCATATGCATCTTAGACTTTGGAGCCTCTCATCAAATGTCACCTGATTTGTTATCCTTTGTTTCTTTATCTCCTAACTCTTCTGTGTCAGTTATGATTGCTGATGGTACTCCTATGCCTATAGCAGGTGTTGGTTCAATTATGATTGCACTCATTATTTTGGGTTTATCTTATGAAGCATCTCTTTGATTTCTTTATTATCTTTCATGCTTTTTGCGCTCTTGTCAAAACTCAAAATTCAACCGTTATCAAGAGCTTTCGATGGGATTTAGGTGGGGAATATACTTCCCATAAATTTTCTAAATTACTTGTTTTTGATGGAGCTATTCACCAAACTTCTTGTTCAAACACTCCTGAGTAGAATAGTGTTGCTGAAAGGAAACATAGCATCTTGTTGAGACTACTCGTTCTCTCTTATTGTCAGCCTATGTTCCCAGTGAATTTTGGAAAGAACCTATCCTGACTACCACTCATTTGATTAATAAGATTTCCACCTCCCATAATTCAGGTTTATCAACTTTTGAGAAATTATATGGTCGTGCTTTTGATTACTCATCCTTTTGTGTGTTTGGGTCTACTTGTTTTGTCCTTTTGCCTCATATCGAATATAGTAAATTATTGTCTCGGTCCGCTGTTTGTGTTTTTCTAGGTTTTGGTGTAAGTCAAAAGGGATATCGTTGTTATGTTCCAGTTAGTAAAAAATTATGTTTCATCATGTTAAGTTTCTTGAGCATATACCTTTCTTTTCCATTCCTGCTCAGTCTGATCTTGTTCATATTGACCCCTTCACTATTGATACTAACGATGTCGAACCCCCTGTTTCACACTCACTTGCTCCTACTTTAGATTCCGATTCTTGTAGAGCTCCCACTAATAGTTCAACGACTAATACCTTGGCTCCCCATACACCTATCGTTCCCTCTCCTCTTGCTACTGTCCCATCACCTCCCGAAATTGCGGCTCCTCTTGCTCGTCCTACACTTATTCATAAGTCCACTTAGCTCCTACATTTTGGTTACTCTTATTATTCTAACTCTTTTGCTTCTACTTCAGCTTCTATTCAGAGTCTTTATGAGCCTTTGTCTTAGGGTTTATAAAATCAAACAAAGTCTGATGGTTCTATTGAAAGATATAAAGCCCGGTTAGTTGCTAAGGGATATTCTCAAGAGTATGGCATGAATTATGAGGAAACTTTTGCTCTAGTTGCAAAAACGACTATAGTTCATACCCTCATTGCAGTCGCCTCTATTCATCACTAGCACACATCTCAGATGGATGCTAAAAATGCCTTTTTGAATGGTAATCGTCAAGATGAAGTTTACATGTTACCCCTTCATAGGGTTCTTCATCAACTTGGTGAAGTTTGCAGGCTTAGAAAAGCTCTTTATAGTCTCAAGTAGGCACGTAGAACCTAGTTTTCTACAATGATTACTTCACTTGGGTTCTATCCTTGCTATCATGATTCGGCCTTATTTATCAAAAGTACACGTGCTGACCGTATTATACTTTCTTTATATGTTGATGATATGATTATTACCGGTGCCGATGTTGATGGGATTGTAGCACTAACGTCTGAGTTAGCTTGTTGTTTTACAATGAAGGATTTAGGCTCACTGCGTTACTTTCTGGGAATAGAAGTTGCCTCCTCTCCAAAAGATTATCTTCTCCCTCAATCTAAGTATATAACTGGCATATTTGAGCGTGCACGTCATAAAGATAATAAGACTGTTGATACACCTCTTGAACTTAATGCTCGGTATTCCCCTTCTGATGGTTCTCTTTTGCCGGATCCTAGCTTATATCATATTGTTGTTGATAGTTTGGTTCATCTCATCATCATTCGTCCTAATATTGCATTTGCTGTTCATGTAGTTAGTTTGTTTGTTACTTTACCTACTACAGTTCATTGGGCTGCTGTCCTCTGTATTTTGAGATATCTTCGTGGTACTCAATTTCAAAGTCTTCTACTTCCATCCACTTCATCCTTAGAGCTGCGTGCATTTTTTGATACTAATTGGCCAAGTGACCATACAAATCGTAAGTCTACTATTGGTTTTTGTATTTTCCTAGGTAATTCTCTTATTTCTTGGAAGAGCAAGAAGTAAGATGTTGTTTCTAGTTCTTCAACAAAAGCATAGTGTTGTGCCATGGCTTCTACTACTTATGAAATAGTTTGGTTATGTCGGCTACTTGCAGATATGGGTGTGTTTCTTCATCGGCCTACTCCTTTGTATTGTGACAGCAAAAGTGCCATTTAGATTGCACGTACTTCAGTTTTTCATGAACGAACCAAGCACATTGAGATTGATTGTCATATCACTCGATATCATCTTTAAGTTGGCACTCTTACATTACCTATTGTCTCTTCCAATATGCAGATTGCTAACTTGTTTATAAAGTCGCACTCCACTTCCTAGTTTTGTTTTTGTTTTTTTAGCAAACTCTTGATGCTTATTGCAACCACATCGTGTGAGTTTGAGGGGATGTTAATTAGTTATTATTATTTTTCATTTAGGGTAGAATAGTCTTTTTCTCTATTATTTTTTTAGGCCTACACATACTTCGTTTTCTGATGTATTTTACACTGTAATTCAATACTAGCCTCAGTTTCCCGCAATTTTGTTCACAAAATTAATCCAATCACTAGAACAGCAGTTCTTATAGTTAGTAGAAAAGAACAGTTCCTAACGCATAAATTTTCTAGACATTATACACGACTATTTGAACGTACCCCGTCTTAATGTATCAAAAATGCAACATTATGTCATGAGAGTGAACATAAGAAATGTGAGAGGAACTTTTTTAAAAAAAAAAAAAAACCCATCGCAATGTTTGCTAAACAAAATGAATCATGCATCCCTATTTGAAGCCGCCCTTGGAGATAAAAATTTTCAATGTTAGTAAAACGGAGAATTTTGTGAAAGGAGAGTCTAAATAATAGAATAAAGGTTGGAGTTTGTTTATTGCTTCCCAAAGGAAAGAAAAAAAAAAAAAGGAAAAAAAAAAGGAAAATTATTACATCATTTTCAATTATTTTCTTTTCTTGTATGTTTGTGTTACAAGCACACTATTCAAGAAGGGGATGGAATGATGTATACAACATTATGGAGTCAATAGGTGCGGGGAAAATTGTTACTTTTTCAGCCCTTTGTTTCTTCTATTTAGTATTTCTATAAATGGACTCGAGAGTGATTTGTTGCCCAAAACAGAGAATTGGAACACAATCAGATTCGTTTTATGCGCAAATGACATACATACGAACAATCGAAGGTTAGAAACGAGACATGACATATTGGTTTTAGGAAGGTTCTTTTCTCTTTTTTTTTTTTTTGTTTTTTGGTAATAGCTTTTGGTGGTTTCTTTTTTAAATTGAATTATTCAGCACAGATTGATGCCGGAGACAGAACTACCCATAAATATTTATGATTCATGTTGACATCATCTCAAACTCACATTAACTCAAAAAGAGCCCAAAATCTAGAACTCATCTAAACCACAAAGAACTGAAGCGAAGGAAAGCAAGCAAACAAACACGCAGTTGTTAAATTAGCCAGGTATAACATCCCAGACGAAGAACAGGGAAAAATTTCCCTTCCAACACAACCTCAGTAATGAAGTGTTTTTTTTTTTTTTTTAATAGAACAAACAAGTAAAAACAGAAACAAAAACCAATGCAGTTTGTGCTGGTCGGAACTCATTAACAAAAGAGGGAAAAAACCGAAAAAAGGCCAAAGAAGAAGAAGAAGAAAAAAAAGCATGGCTGCTTCATTGTATCTACCTATCAAAACTGTTCAGAATGGCAAGCCATATACGCTGAATCAGACTCCAGTCCATAAAAGTTTGCTCTTGTAGATTTGCTCTCCTATTCTTGCACTTGTCATATCCATAAACAGGTATTTGCTCTCCGAAGCCTGGACAACTTGAATTCAAAACAACAAACAAAATAAAACTCGATTAAACAAAGAGCAATCACCATTAAAATACCAAAATAAGTTCCAAATTAGAGCGGCCAAAACGTGGACGGTTCATCCAAAATGTACGTCTGATACCAAAACCAACCAACATTATGATGGAAAGGCAGTGTTCTACACAAAACAAGAAAAATACACAAACATGAAGTATATTTGATAAGATATCACTCCTCGGTTATACGTCGAGAGCATGAATTAAAACGCTACTTTAATCAATTCTTGATAACAACTTAAGAGACTTAAAAGCAGAAAGGGTAAAGTTCTTCCAACAAATTTAACATAATCCATCAAATATATCTGAATGTATTTATGAAACAAACTCCAATCAGAGTAAGTTTAGTTTTCTCCACATCTTTCCCTTGAGGTCAAATTTTACGAGTATGACAAGGAAACAACAAAAAAAAAAAAAGGAAAGAAAAGAAAAGAAAAATCAACATATAGCTCCTCAAAGACCCACAAATCATAACAGTGTGATTCAAAGAACAAAGCGTATGAAAAGTAAAAACAGAAACATAAATCAGAAAAGTTGGAAGTAAAGAAACTACCCCATCAAGCTTCATTATCAATCTGCTTATCCTCCACATCATTTGAAGCAGCATTTGCCTCACCCTCAGCACTCTCCGACGGCGGCTGCACTTGTTCCTCCTCCGGCAACGGCTCCTCAACGTAATCGTTCTCGAATGCATCTGCAGGCACTTCATAGATCCTAACTTGGGGCTTGGACGGATCCTTCACAAGAACATACTTGCCCTCATTCAATTTCATGCACAAGTCCACAATGGACTTGACAATCCCCCACATATTCGTGGTGTTAAGGTTGATTTGCGCGGCAAAATCTCTCGGCTTATATCCAACCACAGCCAAGATCACATGGTTGAAGTGATCCCGAGGATGAACCCTAGATACATATCCCAGCTTCATCAAATCCGCGCTCGACAGAAGCGCCTGAGCGGTCCATTTAGCCAATTTGTTCGCGTTGTTCTTGAGCTCAGTCGCCAAAACTGCTCCTCTCTGAGTCTCCAGCTTCTGCCTCCAATCGACACCTGAATACTTGGGATCAAACTCGTTTAGAGCGTTCAATGTCAAGAAAGATCTCTGCTTGTTGACCTCCACAACACTCTGGACCTCGCAACGGGCAACAAGATACATTTCGTCGTCAAGCTTCCACCGCCTGTAACGGTACGCAACCGAGGCAACCTCTTCGCCCTCGTTCGCGAACGGATTCGGCTCGTCGAAGGTCACCTTGTTCCCGTCCCTGATCAGCACCTGCTGGGAGAAATTCTGGTTGATGTAAGCGGCCTCGACGGAGAGCGAATAGGCGGAATTGATGTCGTCCTTGGCTTCTGGCAAAGGCTCCTGAGAGGTCTCGTGCACGGAGAGCAAATCAAGCTGCGAACCATCCCTCTTGTCGAAGAAAAGCTTGTTCCCGACACGCTGGATAACAATGTCCCAAGAGTAAACCGACCTAGGCGCACACATGAGGGTAGAGAGGATCGTATCAGTCGCAAAAACGGTGGCCTTGTCCTCGTTGGCGAGGCGGCGGATGACGGGATCGTCAGTGGTGGTAACCTTGAAGAAATTGCGGTTCTTGAACCGCTCCAGGCGGCGCTCGTTCTTCGGCGTGATGCGATCGAAGGCGCGGTCGTAGAACTCAAGGCCGCCGCAGAGGAGGAGGTCTTCGGGCTCGGGGACGGAGAAGGAGAGCTTGGAGAAGGTGGAGAAAGGGATCTGGTCAAGCATATTCCATTCCGGCTGAATATCGACCGAGGATTTGAAAACGGCGGCCTCACGGCGGGAAGCGTTGGCATTGGAGCGGTTGAGGTGGTAGAGGCGGTCGCGGCGGGCGCGCTCCTTCTCGGCCTCGCGCTTGCGGGCCTCGACCTCCTCATCGCGGCGCTGGGGGAGCTGACGCTGCTGCTGAAACCGCCACTTGGGGACGAACTTGGGGCGAGGAGGGGGCTTGCCGTCGACGAGGCGGAACGAGGAGTCGTCCTCGGCGGAGGCCGGGAAAGAGTCGTCGTTAGAAAAGTCGAAGACGGAATCGGAAGGGTTCTTGGGGCGGGCAGCGTTGTTGAAGTTGCGGGTGAAGTCGGCGATGCGGCCCAGCTTGTCGGAGCGGGAGAAGGGGGCGAAGGGAACGTTGAGGGGGAGGTTGGACGCGGCGGCGGCAGCGGCGACTGTGGGTTCCGGAGGGCCCCAGCCTTCTGGATTGAAAGGGACGGCTCCGACTTCGAATCCTCCTACCATTTTTAGCGATCGGATCCTATGGCGGAGATCTTCGCCTCCGATGAGAATGAGTAATGAAAATGAGGGTGTGGTACCACACCCTAGAATTTCAGTAAAATGTTGTGTTGAGGGTTGCAGAAGAGATTAAAACCCTAGAATTCGAAAGTCGTTTATATTGTGGTTGTGAGATTACCTATTTGCCCTTCTTGGTGGCTGTGAAGGCTAGTGCAAGTTTGGGCTTCTTGTTCGGCCTGTTTGTTTCTTTGTTTCATTTTGTTTTTTCTTCGAGAAAATTACATAGCATATGCATTTTAACAACACTCTTATTAACAATTTTTTTTATTTACTTTTAAAGGCTTCCACTTTATTTTATTTTAATTGACTTTTCTTTTTCTTAGTTCAAACACCAAATCACATACCTAATTTACTTTTCTATCAGCCTCGATCCCTATCTCTTTCTCTCCCATTCAGCCTTCTTTCTCCTTATCGGTACTCCTTATTAACAATGTCTTCCTTATTTTTTGACTTTTTACAAGTTCCCCTTTAAATTTGGTTTAGTAATTAATTTTTTTGTCCTTCGTTCAAACACCAAATTGGACCCCTAATTTACTTTTCTATCAGCCCTGATCTCCATCTTTCTTTCTCCCATTCTGCTTCCTCTCTCTCTCCTCTATGCTCACCCTCTCTCCCTCCTCTTTACTCCCAAATCCAAGATGAAGACCATATTTGTGGTGCTCTTCCCCTTCAGTGGTGTCCAAGTTCCAAGGTGTTGCGATATCGGACGAAGATTAGTCTCGTTCGATGAAGTTTGTCTGTGTCGCATTCTTTGGCGAAGCTCAGCCTCGTCTTCTTTGTCGATTCGACGTTGTAGATTCGATAAGTTTCGTAGACCTTGAGTTACTGTCATGTGAAAAGGAAACCTTTGAATATACGATTTGTGGTGCTTTCTCTTTCTTTCCTGGGCCACAAGTTCATTTGTTTTTTTTTTTTTGTCTTAAAGACATGTTTGGAGGCCAAACCCTAAAGAATTGGCAAGGAACTCTTCGTAAGCTGCTAAACTATAGGTAGAAACCATGAGCTTTTTTGAAGAAACACATAATGTTGGTTATGGGTTATCTTGTTGAGGCCCAAACCCATAGAGCATATATCAATGTTGAGGCTTAAATGACTATGGTCTTCGTGAGTCTTTCTAAGGAGTTTATCCCATTTAGAACTTTGTTCAATCTAAGCACTGGATAGGATATAACCTTAACCGAGTTGATGCAGCAGCCGCAAAAATTTAAGAACATGATCAAAGATGTTTCAACTGGTAGAGAGGCAAACTTTGCAATTGCATCTAGTTCCAATCTCAATAAGGGGAATAGAAAGAAGCAAAAAGCCAAAAACAATAAATGTTCTATTCTGCCAACTAAGGACAAGAAGAAGAAGAAGAAGAAGAAGAAGAAGAAGAGGAACTCGTAAAAGTTTAAATACTTCCATTGTAGGAAGGTTGGGCACATAAAGAAGAATTACAAGGACTTCTTAGCTAATAAAGGAGGTAAATGTGAACTTCTAGTTATTGAAACATGTTTAGTTGAAGAATCAAGTGACACTTGGGTTATCAATTCTAGAGCCACTAATCATGTTTATGTTTTAGGGGTTCAAGCAAACGAGAAGCCTTTTGAATGATCACTTCATGTTGTGGATGGACGATAGAACCTTAGTATTGGCTAAAGTAGTGGGAAACGTTTACCTTTATTTTGATAATTTTAGGCATTTAGTTTTCCGAAACTGTTTTTATATTCCTAAACTTAAAAGAAATTTAATTTTTGTTGCTTGTTTATTTAAAGAATCTTATTTAGTTTCTTTTAATAATAAAGTTGTAATTCATAAAAACAAGCATTTTATTTATAGTGGATGGATGCAAAACAATTGTATTTTGTCAAACTTAAGATAGACTTATTGCAAAACACTGAAGTTAATGAGAACTCTAAAAGGCTTAAAACTTCTCACTTTAATAAATTATATTTTTGGCACTTACGATTAGGTCATATAGTAGCTTGAATAGGATTCAATAGTTAGTAAGAGATGGGCCTTTAAATTATGTATTAGTAGAATCTATATCACAATGCAAAATCTTGTTTGGAGGGCAACATAACCAAGAGATCATTTGGGTCTAAGGGCAATTGAGTTGAAGGAGTTTTAGAACTAGTGTATAGTGATTTTTGTGGTCCCATGAACATCAAGGCACTAGTAGAATATGAGTATTATGTCACTTTTATTGAACACTACTCAAGATATAGGTATGTCTATGTTATGCATCATAAGAGTGAGATCTTTAACAAGTTCAAGGAGTTTCGAGCTAAAGTAGAGAAGCAATTAGATAAATCTAATAAGGCACTTCGATTCAATTAAGGTGAAGAGTACCTCTTTGATAAATTCTTAGGACACTTAATAGAGGGATTCTATCCCATTTGACTGCACCTGATACTTCGCAGCACAACGGTATGCTTGAGAGTAGGAATAAGACTTCGTTGGATACGGTCATATCTATGATGAGTTACTCAATATTGTCATTATTTTTTGAACAATGTGCCTTCAAAATCGGTTTCTAAAACCCCTTATAAGTTCTGGATAGGTAGAAAGACAACTATAAACCATATTTGCATATGGAGATGTTCTGCATATGTCTTGGACAAGGAAGCGAATAAGTTTAATGTAAGTTTGGAAGTTTGCGTGTTTGTGTGATATCCTAAATAGAAAAATGATTATTTTTACAACCGAAAAGAAAATAAAGTCGTGGTTTTAATGATTGCAACATTCCTAGAGAAATTTATGTGAATGACTTTAGGCCTTGTAGTAGAGTGGTATTCAAGGAAATGAGAAGTGATATGATCGTTCTAATAGTTTTGGTAAAAACAATTAAATCATTGTAGAAAAACCAAATGAACTAGGCAGCTTCAATGTAGTGAGAGGATCATGCATCAACCAGAAAAGTATATGTTCAATAGTGAGGCCTACTTGACTGAACCGGTTGAACATGATAAGGATTCTCACACTTTTAAAGAAGCTATGGAGGATGTTGATGTAAAACTTTAGACTAAAGCTATGAACACTAAGATGAAATCTATAGATACTAATCAAGTTTGGGAATTTGTAGACCTTCTAAAAGGGATAAAAGCCATAAGGTATAAATGGGTCTATAAGAGAAAGATAGGGGCAGATAGAAAGGTTGAAACCTATAAGTCTAGACTGATAACTAAGGGATACACATAAATAAAGGAATCTGTTATGAGTAAACTTTTTCACCTATAGCCATGCTTAAGTCCATTCACATTCTCTTGTCCATTTTGTCACTCTCGACTATGAGATATAGCAAATCGATGTTAAGATGACTTTCTTAAATGACCATCTTGACGAGAGTGTATATATGACACAATTAGACGGGTTCAAAGCTAAAAGTCAAGAGAATAAAGTTTGCAAGTTGCTTAAGTCTATTTATAGACTCAAGCAAGCTTCTTGTTCTTGAAACATAAGATCTGACCAAGTGATCAAGAATTATAAGTTTGAACAAAATATGAAGGAACCTTGTGTCTATAAACACATCAAGGATGGAAGGTAGTTTTTTTACTACTCTATATTAATAACATTCTACTTATTAGCAATGACGTAGAAACTTTGTCATCAATCAAAATTTGGTCGACTAAGTAGTTTTATATGAAGAACTTGGGTAATGGTAATTATATTCTAGGTATCCAAATCTTTCAAGATGGGAAGACCAAGATGATAGTCTATGGCAAGCTTCGTACATAAACAAAATTCTTAAGAAGTGTACAATGCAAAAATTCCAAGAAAGGTGGGCAACCATCTAGGTTTGAAATAACTCATTTTAAGAAAGACCATCCACAAATAGATGAAAAAAGAGTACATGAAAAAGTGCATTATGCTTCAGCTGTAAGTAATCTCATGTATATGATGCTTTGCATTCAACTTGACATATGCTTCATGTTCAGGATTGTAAGTCGATATTAGTCAAATCCTAGACAAAACCACTGGGTGATGGTCAAGCATATTTTTTAGTATCTTAAAAGGACTAGAAATTCTATACTGGTATATTTTGGTAAGGATGTAATACTTCTTAGATACATTGATTTAGATTTTCAACCTTGTTTTACTCTTGGAGGAGACATAATTATTTAGAGGAGTGTTAAGCGAGCTAGCACTACTAATTTAACTATGGAGGCCAACTATGTGGCTGCTAGTGATACTTCAAAATAGCAATGTAGTTCTATAAGTTCCTTAGGGATCTCGAGGTAGTTTTTTTATAGTTAAGTGTATTACGTTGCAATGATAATAGTGTAGCTATAACTAATACCAAGGAGTCAAGATATCACAAGATGAGTTAGCACATAGATAAAAAAATCATGTGGTGAGGGGGTTCATAGAGAGTAATATGTTGCAATATGCAAGATCGTGCCCAAGGACAATATAGTTGATCCCTTCATAAAGACACTGCCATCAAAGAATTCAAGAAGCATGTCGAGGCTATGGAGATGCGTAACATATTACATTTACTCACTTAAGTGGGAAATTATTAGACTTAGTACCCTAAGGACTAAACAATGTTACTATTTTCGAGAATATGTCAATTATGTCATATATCAATATTGTCCTCTTTATGTTCGTTTATAATGAATATATGATCAGCAAACTAAAGTCTGGGGCTGTCATTCTAAACCTTTAAGATTATGCATATAATTATACAAAAGACATGAGTCTTAAAGTGATAGTCCAAACGTAAAGGTCTGTAATCGAGGAAATAAAATTAGATGCTTTATTCATGAAAAGATTGTTATGTCATCTACATCTTTGACAAAAGATGACTTGTCTTAGTCATCAAAGTTAGAACTCCATGAGTAGAGACATTGGTATATTGTCCGTGGTGATGATTTAATAGATCGGGATTAAAGATGAATTGATTTAGTTAATAAATCTATTTGAATAAATCAATTTATTCTAGACAATCATGTGTGTTGCAATGGGTCCTTATTCTTGACTTGTGTCTTTTGCTATACAAAAGATGACATCCTAAATTATAGAAAGGTACGCGTATAGATACATTGAAGATATGACTCTTGGATGACACAGATTCATTATTCATAATATATGGATTCCATAGCTCTTTAATAGAGTTAAAGATATCCTCTGATACACATTACTTTGGAATTGAAAAATACAGCGCTCAGCCATTTAGGTACATTTGTGTAACCGAATGGTTTATTATTTGTATTGATTATAAATAATAAGCATCCTAATGGTGAGGCAATGGAACATGAGATAAATGTAGCCAAGAAGGTAAAGCAGAATTTGTCCTTAAGCCGATTATAGAAATCCTATGGGAATATTACACATCATGATATGTCATACACAAAAAATTTATTGGAGTTTCATAATTTAGTATAGTGCAACTCTAAACTTCTAGTTGAGTAGCATTAAAGTTGATGATTGTAAGATGAGAATGTTTGGTATATTTATTTTATAATTATATGACTTTGATCTATATATGTCTATTGAGTCCCCTTTGCCAGCTCATATATTTTCCTGTAATAATACAACATGTTTTTTTTTCCTACAAATTGGTGACTTGTATTAATTCTACGATTGGTTCAAGTTCGTTAGATTGGATTGTAATAATTCATATTGGTTCATTGGTTTAAATAATTCAATAAATTAATTCAAGATACACATGTTGAATTATTTGTATTTATTTTATTTGACATGGGATAATCATGTATGACTATTGTAATTAGGTAACTATTACATTGGGTTATTTGAATTAAAACTGAGGCTCTAGAAAAGATTTTCGGATCAAGTAAAATAGGAAAGCATCCAAATAGGTAAGACTCGATTGACTTGTGGCTCGTATCAGGTGACCAGTTGTATAGGGTAGGTCAACAATCAACAATAAAAACTTTTACGTTTTTACATGTTTAGACGCGATCTTTTGACCTAGAAACAAATTTGCAAACCCTTTTTGAGTAGAATTGATGCCTTACTAGTCACTATAAATAGGAAACTTGTTTTTGTTGTTTGGTAAATTGCAAGAGAAATTTAGACAGAGTTTTCTACAGAAAGAAACTCTAAGGGTCTGTTTGGTAAATGGATTCAAATTAGTGATTTGATTTGAGTCATGTGATTTGAATTAGGATTTGAGTTAATGATTTGAATTATTATCCAAATTGACGTTTAGATATGGATTTGAGTTTTAATTTGAGTATGGAAGAAAATTGAAATTTGTGTTTGAAGAGGTAATGAAAATAGTTTTTAATTTATTAACAAATCTAATAGAATCTTAATATTAATGATCTTAAAAAATGTGCTATAGGGATCTTAATTTATTCCTATCTTCACCAGAAACACAATGAAAAATGAATAATCTCATTTGGATATCAAATGAAGAAGTTATGATTTTTTCCCTCAAATATAGGAGAGAGAATTTTAGTTTTTACTGTAGCAAAGATATCCAAGTATTAAAAGTTTGGGGGGGATCAAACCTCTAAAAACTTAGATTCTTGCTACTTAAAGGATTTGGATTTTGAGGGAAACAAACACGTATTCAAAGGATTTTTGATACTCAAATCTAAATTTGAGTCCATTAAGTCCAAAAGATACAAAAAAAGGCCTTAAAATTCTCATAAAGATTGTTTGACATCAAGATCAATAATCCTTGGTACATATGCCCATTCACTCTCTGGTCATAGAAAAGAGAATAGCAAAGAAAACTAGTTAGTTAAGGTTCTTTTGGACGCAATTTTCATGTAGCAGTCTAGCATAATTTATTTAGTCAGAATTGTGGTTGCCGGTCTTCTACCGTTACTAGAATCTAAGAATAATTTTTGATATATAGCATGCCTAAATTAATTCTATTAAATGGATTTATTTGAAATTTTAAAGTTCTATTGCATATCTATTTTCTAATAAATTCCTCATCCTTCCTTCCTTTTTTTTTTTGAGAAATTGTAGCAAATGAATTTTTATCCAATACATTAGTAAATTAAGACATAATAACATTTTATATGTTCTAAAAAACCCAAAAACCCCTAATAATCAAATCTTGAATTTTATTTTTACTTCATTTTTTTCCTTCTTTCTCACTCCCCTGTTTCTCACCCTTCCCTTTTGCTTCCGTCTTCTATAACAATGTTACTTCTCCTGTGAGGGTTGGCCCTTCTTTTCTGGTTCCTTCTTTCATGGACTCTCTTCTTTCGTGTCAATTTTAGTTCTCTTATAATGGTTGACACCTCTCTTTTTGTGATTTTGATGTATTATTATTCTTCGTTCATCTTCCTCGGCCATGATTTGAAGAGGCGTTGAACTCTTTGCATCAAATCTGCTAGATCTGGTCTGTTAGAGGCCATGCCATGACTAGCAAAACAAGGAGGCACTTGGGGGAGTTAGACGCGAAGATCAATTGTTGATGCTTCGTCGTTGTTTTACTGGCCTAAAGTTGCTCATTGCCGCAAATTTCTCCTCCTATACATGTCGCTCTCGACTACTAATCTTTCCTAAAGCTTTTGCCACCACTGCTGATCAGAAGGAGTCAATCTTAGTTTTCTAACAGTGTTATTTTGTTGCTATTGTTGTTGTTGTTGTGGTGGTAGTGCTTTCTTATATATATATATATATATATATATATATATTATAGCAGACTTCTTGTTGTTATTGTTGTTGTTGTTGCTACTACTGCTGTTGTTGTCGTCGTCGTCGTCGTCGTTGGCATGGTCGTTGTGGTAGAGGTGGTGCTTTTTTTCGGACTTTTTTAACAAATTTACTGGTAAATGTAGTAATTTTCAACCGTTGGTGAAGTAGCCAATAATTTTGTTTTATTTACATAAAAATATAGTAATTCCACGTATGGAATTTCTTAGGGCTTATAACTTTGCTAGTAAATTTATGCATTTATATAGAAATACTATTTTTAAATATGAATATTGTATTTCCTAGCCATTGACGTCACTGGTGCTAGTGATATCTAGTGACATTGTCAGTTAATTTTTGTATTTATATGAAAATATTATATTTAAAAAAAAATTATATTTCCTAGCCGCTGACAAGGTCGTTAGTAACTTTTGGTATTTGCGTGAAAACATTACAATTCCGTGTAAGTATAGTATTCTTGGCTGCCAAGGACGTTGTCGGTGCCGATGATGTCAAGTGATTTTGCCAGTTAATTTTTATATTTATAATAGCGTATTTCTATATAAATGTAATATTTCCTGGTTCTCAGTGTCGTTGTCAGTGTAGGTGAGACATTGTTAGCAAACGTTTGTATTTACATGAAAAATTTTTATGTAAATATTGCATTTTCAGGTCGCTGATGGTCCGACAAAAGTCACTAGTGAATTTTTTAATTTTTTTAAAAATATTATTTTTTAAGGAAATACTATATTTCATGGCTGCTGGCGATGTCTCTGGTGCCAACGATATTTGGCGACGTTACTAAAAAATATTGTGTTTTTAAGAAAACACTATATCTCCTGGCTACCTTCGATGCCAGCTAGGGAAAAGAGGGGGTGTGAAAAAATAAGAGTATTTTTGGATTTTTGTTCTTAATTTCTTATAAGATAGATCCCAATTTTTCATGATATGCTATTTACTACATATTTTAAAAATATATGACATTATTTAGTAATTCTCAGCCCAAATTTGTATTTGGCTCTTTTTCTTTTTTCTTTTAGAAAAACCTACAATACATGATTAAATTATTATTATGAAATTGAAATTCAACACAATATTTAAAATATCTTAAAATTGTCTTTAATGATGTAGTATTATTTTAATGTATCAAATTTTGAACTATATAACTACGTAGTAATAATTTTAATAATATTATTTTTGAACATATTTTGAATATTTGCAAACTAAAATCATATTTGAATTCGTTAAACATAATTGGGCCATTTGTCTCATTAATCTTTTTTTTTTTTTTGAAATTTTATTGGAGGTTTTTACACACATATAGCAAAATTTGAGTGATGAAGTTGAAATATAGAAAAAATTTTGTACTATTACAACAATAACAAAAACCAATAACATTAAAATAATTACATAATAACTAATGCAACATCATTAAGATAAACATCATGTACTTTTTATTATTTTTGCAATATTTTGAAAACTTTTCTAAATTTCAAAGCTATTGTAAAAATTTTATGATATATTATAATTTTCTCATTTGGTTATTGTTGACACAAAGGTGAATCAGAAGAATATCACTTCTAGGTAAGCAAAAAGGTTTAAATTTATAATCAAAATTTATATTATATTATGTTAATTTTCAACTAGTTTATTTGTATGATATTGATTTTAACTTTTAACATTGATGCTATGGATTCAAAGGTAAGGTTTTTTAGTGGCTTTACTTAAAGTTTCTTCTTCTAAATGTTTTAATATCTTTTTAAAAAAGAAAGTTGAATTTCAAGCTTGAATTTCTTTCCAAAAAGAAGTTTGAATTTCAAACAAATAATTATCATGTAATTTTTACATCAAAATAGACAAATAAAGAACTAGAATTTAGAAGTCATATACAACCTTCTTACTTAAATATTAATCTTTATTTTCAAAAATATACGTGATTTTAAATTTTAATAAATTGTTCAAGTATAATGATATTAATCCCTTAATCATAGGAATAAAAATAGATAATTTTATAGTAATAAAATAAGATTAGAAATATGAGAAAGCTCGACAATATTTATGCTCAATATTCAAATATTGTCATTATCATAAAGGTTTCAAATTATTGCATGCACCATCATAATCATCGGAATGAAACAACAAAAATTCTATGATAATCTACAAATAGGAACAAAAAGATTGCAACCATGACAGTGAAATAAAATTAAAAATTTGAAAAGATTGGCAATGTTTTTGGCAATATTTAATCGTCGTTGAAGATTACAACTTAAAGATAATATGTACCCTAATATAAAAAAGGACAAAATGAGTACCTTAAACAAAATATCATAATATTATGAAAAAGGTGGTTACTAAATAGATGATTTATGTGATTAGCCTTATACATTTTTTGGGATTGACATTCAAAGTTTAGGAAACATAATTTTAAAAAAAAATAAAAGACAAAAATATCCCCTCTTTTTTAATTATTCTCTTTTTCATTGACTTCTTCTTTCTATGGCATTATGAACAAAGGCAAAACTGTATTTTTGTCACAAAAATAACATTTTCAAACCCTTTTGAAAGGTGATTAGATTAATAACTAATTTTGTTAAAAGTATGAAAGTTAATTTACACCATGAAATAATTGTTTCTTTCTCTCTATTTCCCCCTTGATAAAAGGTGGAATTTTGAACTCTAAAGAATTTGGTTCAAATCCCTTTATAAAGTTATACTTGCCCATACATGCATAGAAATGTGCCAAACCTAGGGGGCTAGTATGGATGTGTCATGCTAAGAGCTTAACACAACACAATTATTAAATTGTCAGATTTGACTTGCCTTATTGGCAAGAAATACGCTAAGGGCACGACATGTTAACGACTTGACATAGGCACTGAGATGAGGACGGACACGATAATTGACATGACAATGGCACGGCATTATTACTCTTTTATTACATATTGTTTATAACTTTCTTATGAGAGTACTATTTTTCTTTCTTATCGAGATTTTATTCACTTAAAGTTTTTTCTCACTAAAGTTTGCAATATCGTGGTTTCTCTTTTGATAATATGCTTTATTTTTGCTATCAAATATTTTGGGAGTGGATATAATCCGGAGATCCAAAATGTCCCCACAACGTAATATTCTTTTATACGGTAATAATGGTGTTATATTAAACATAACATCAAGCTTTGATTATTCAATGTTATCGTATATTTTGTTCTAGAAGAGGATCTATACCATATTCTTCATGTGAAGACACCAAATTAAAAAAAAAATAGTAGAAGATTTAAAATAGCTGCATTTTTTTTAAGATATATTATGACTCCATTTGGGAACTATAGTTTGGACCGAAAAGTTTAGCCCAAATACAAACTGATGTTTGACAACGTTAAAAAAAAAAAAAAAGTTCAGACAATGAATTTAAATTAAAATTCTCAGTTCAAACTTATTTTTTAAGTAAAACCATTCATTTTTTTTTTCCTTCTTTCTTGTTTATTTATAATTTTTTTGTTAGGCATGATTAAGGCATGGATATGTTAAGAGTATGGGCAAAATATAACACCATAAATGATACAATCTAACACAATTAATTAGTAGACCAAGGGCATCAACCACCACACTAATGAGCTAAATAGTTGGGCCGGTTAGGGCCAGTTTAACATCTCTAGTTGCCCATAAATAAATTAGGAGCCTCCATTAAACAAGTCTTTTGAATGCTAAAAGTGATTAATAGCTTGTATATAAGTTTAGACTAATTCAATTCAGTTTGAATTTGTTTTGCTACAATATTTTTTCTCTTATAAAATTTAAATTGTTACAATTTTTAATTTAAACTTCCAATTTAAACGGATTCAAACCGACGATTTAAATTTAAACTAAGGCATTTCTTTGCAAAAATAATAAGTTAGAGGAATGAAGCACCTATCGTAATGAAGTTAGCATGCCAAATGCCAAAAAGTAGCAAGCATGATATATATATATATATATATATATATATATAAAAGGCCTGGCTCTTTTCCTTGATTCCCATTAGGCAATTACGGTAATAAATTATAGCATCTGTGAAACTATATATATATAAAAGGCCTCAACTCTCTTACCTAACTGCCCATTAGGCAATAACGGTAATATCACCATGGTTATCATGACAAGTGACATTTAATTTTCTAAGTAACATTTAGTTTGTTATGAATGTTGATAACAACACGAGATTATGAAAATTGTAACATTAAAACAAAAATAGTGACTTCATTATGGAGATGTGCTTGAGCTCAATGTATTTAATGAAAATAAAAGGAAAAAAAATACACAACACGAAAACCATTAACAAAGACAGTTTAATTTTCTAGGTAACATGGGTAACAATGCATGATTAGAATAATACAATCATACTTAATCTTACGGGTGTTCAAAAAATCTATCAATTTGCTCAATCTAATCCGAGGGTTTTGGATTTGTAATGGATTGACTGAATCCCAATCCGAAGGTTTTGGATTGAATTATAGATTGAGAAATTTTAATTCGTCCAATCCATCAGTCCAAAACCCTATATATATATATATATATTGATGCGAATAAGAAGCCCTAATTCAGTGCAAATATGCAAAATGAAAAATAAAAAAAAAACGCATATAAAATTTATAGTGGTTTACCTTCAATATGAGAGTTACGTCTACTTTCAGCCGCCATAACAATTCACTATAATGATGAATAAGTTTACAAGAAAAAAAACTATACACACTCTTTCTAAAATTTTCTCTAGCCTTTCTCTTACTCTAATTTTCTGAGTTACATATAAATAAGCCTAATTATCTCTTATTTATAGAGCTACAAGAAATAGGAAACAAAAAAAAACCTAATAGAAACCCAAAAAAAAAGCTCTCCTCAAGTTAGGCTTTTGATAGGCATGGTCAAGCCCTTGCACTGGCGTGGGCTATGGATTTTTCTCTCACCTTATGTGCGGCCAAGGAGCATATGGGCATGGCCATGCCTGCTCTCTATGACACGCCTACTCCTTGGCGTTGGGCTGAGCATCTAAGTCTCCAAAGGCACAATTTTTTCTCCTTTTCTTGCTCCTTAATAAATCCTCATGATCCTTTTCATAGGGTGATTATTAAGAGTGTGTAAAATTAAGCTCCACACTTTTTAACAATCTCTCACTTAGAGACTATTTCACTATCAATGGCTCCTTTCTCTAATAGCCTCCACTCCTCTATCCTTAAAAGGGAAGTCAAATTGAAGTTGTGTAAAACTTCAGTTTCTCAATCAGAACAATCTTTGTCAATATATCAGCTGGATTTAAGCTTCCATGAATCTTCTCAAATGCTTAGACTCCATCCTCCAAAGTCAACCTGACGAAGTGATAAGGAACCTGTGTGTGCTTTGTCATCTTCTATGAATGACTACAACCATACTGTCCCCATGCTTGCTTCGATCACAACAACATACTTTGCTTCAGTAGTGGATAGTGCAACAATCTTTTACAGTTTTGAAACCTAACTAATTGCCATACCATCCAATGTGTAGACATACCTTATACTCTTTCTGCATCAACATCTTCTACCATATCAGCATCTACGTAACCTTGTAATCCCAAGTCAGACTTTTTGAAACACAATGCTAAATCTAGAATATCTCTCAAATACCTAAAAATCCACTTCACTGCTTCCTAATGCTGCTTGTCTAGATTGCTCATGGACTTGCTTACAACTCCCAGTGCATGTATAATGTCTGGTCTACTACACACCATGGAGGCACCTTAGCCATATGGGCTCGTTCCTGCTCTGTAAAAGGTGACTGTTCTTTGGATAGTTTAAAGTGACTAGCCAAATATGTGCTTACCAGTTTTGCTTCATCCATGTTAAACCTGCTTCACACCTTCTTCACATATTCTTCCTGTGACAGTCTCAAGACATCAAATTGAAGTCTTCATTCTCCCTAGCAATCTTAATCCCAAGTATATATATATATATATATATATATATATATATATATTTGTAGCATCTATATCCTCTATTGCAAACTCTTTGGATAACTCTTCTTTTAACTTGTCAATATCTTGTTTGCTTACTTACACAACCTACATATCATCGACATATAACAATAAAAAAAAATATAGGAGTTGCCAAAATTATTTCACATAGCAACAAGGATCCGCTTGGCACCTTAAAAATCTATTAGTATACAAAAAACTGTTAAACTTCTTGTTGCACTGTCTAGGAGCTTGTTTGAGACTATACAAGCTCTTCTGAAGCTTACACACTATTTTCTCCTTTCATTGTACCTCAAATCCCTATGGCTGCATCATGTAGATTTCTTCCTCCAAATCATTACAAAGAATGGTGGTTGTAACATCTAACTGCTCCAAATACAAGTCTTCCTGTAACACTAATCCAAGTACCATTCTAATTGTAGTCAGTTTCACCACCAGGGAAAAAATCTCAGTGTAGTCAATACCTTTTTTTTGTTGGAATCCCTTCATAATTAACCTTGCCTTGTACCGTATACTACCGTCATGTTTTTCTTTCCTATTTCTTGTGCAAGGCTTTCTTTCCCTTTATAACTCTACCAGTTGCCATGTTTGATTGGATATTAAGATTCCATCTCATGGCTAACGCCTAATTAATCGAATCATCAACTTGCATGGTATCATCATAACTCTCTGGTTCACCTTTATCAGTCAACAATATATAGTGCAATAATGGAGAGTACCTCTATAGTAGTCTAATAGTTCTGCTGGATCTCCTAATTGGAGTGATAAGAGTATCCTGACGCTCTACCAGGGCTATGTTTTCTTGATCTTCATTTTGTGCTTCAATTGTTGGAAGATCTTTCAACAGAATCACCTCGGGCTCCTTGGCTTCGACACTTATGCTTTGAGGCTCTATTGTGAACTTGTCCAGGACTCCTTCATTAAAGATCACATCTTGCTCCTCACAACCTTTGGATTTTGGTCATCTCAAAAATGATAATTAAACACTATATCATTATAACCAATAAAGAAACAACTCGTAGACTTAGCATCAGGTTTATTTCTAGCAATATAGTCAATATGAACATAAGAATAACAACCAAACACTTTCAAGAAAGAAAGGTTTACCTCTTTACTACTCCAAACCTCCTCTGAAATTTTACAATCTAGTGGTGTTGTAGGACCCTTATTGATCAAGGAGACTGTAGTGCTAATCGCTTCAACCCAAAACATCTTCAATAGCTCGACATACAATCTCATGCTCCTAGTACACTAGTTTAGAGTTCTATTCATCCTCTCAACCACACCATTCTATTGAGATTTTCATGGAATAGTCTTCTTCATCTTGATGCCATTATCTGTATAGTACTTTTTGAAGTTTTTATCTACATGCTTCCCCCATTATCCTACTGCAAGCACTTAATCTTCAAACATGTCTCATTCTCTCGTATAGCTTTTCATCTCTTGAAAGCATCAAACACGTTAGATTTGTTCTTTAAGAAATAAACCCATATCTTTTTGCTTGAGTCATCGATGAATGTCACATAATAATTGGAGGCTCTAAGAAAAGTGACGGTAAAAGGCCTCCACACATTAGTATGCACCAAGTCTAGTTTTGCTGCTTTGGGCTCTCTACCTGCTTTGGAGAAGCTAACCCTTTTTTGCTTTTCGAAGATACAACTTTCACACATTTTATGCTCCACAAATTTTAACCTATGTAGCTTTCCTTTCGAATGAAGCACTTTCATTCCCTTCTCCTTCATGTATCTGAGCCTACAATTCCATAAGTCAGAATTTGTAGCAGAGTCTGTAATTGTAACTATGTCTGTAACTGAAAGTAATGTAAAGAGTTCCACTTTTACTCCCTCAAACCATAACTACAATCATAATTGTTTGTAACTGAAAGTGATGTAAAGAGTTCCAGTTTTACTCCCTCAAACCATAACCTTGGCTCCCTTTGTGAATTTCCAACCACTACTATTGAAAGTAACATTATGACCTTTGTCATCAAGTTGTCTGACCATAGTCAAATTACGCATCAATTTAGGCACATTTCTCACCTTGTAAGTCTTCCAAATAGACCCATTTGCTATCTTCAATCTGATATTGCCAATTCTGACAATATCCAAAGGTTCTCTATTAGCAAGATAAACTTTTCCATGATTTCTGACGACATAGTTCTCTAAAATTTCATGGTGTGTAGTAGTATGAAAAGATGCTCCAAAGTCCAATATCCAAGAATCAGCTAGACTATCAACTGACAAAAATAAAGCATCTTATACTTTGTTTGTAACAATGTTTGCAACGCCCCCTTACGAACGTCACAATAAGTGTTACTTTCATCCTTGTTATCATTATTTATAAGATAAACTATTTAAATTTAAACCCAACTTGATAAACATATCCCATGATCCATGCATACAAATTTATTTTTTAAAAAAATATTCCAAATATTTCAAATCCATTTTTTTTTCATAGTTTATCAATGCCAAATTAACAAACCATAATTCAAATAAAATTTCAAAATAAACTTTAAAATCTATTTAAATAGTTCGGTAAACCGAACTTCTGCAAGATCAAAATAAATGTAAAACAAATCTTTTTACTTAATAGTGCGGAAATTTAAGCATTCAAAGAAATAAAAACATAGTTCAAAAAATTATTCTTTCTTGGTGTTCTTCCGTTTCTAATCCATCGTTCATTGCCCATACGCTTGTCCTCGCCCTCCACCTATTTCATGGTCCTCTTATCTTTATCTGCAACATGATTATAAACTAAGTAAGCAAAAATTTAGTAAGTACACTTTCCTATCTCACAACCTAAAACATTTTATGAACATCTTTATGAAACATCATAATCATAATCATCATTAACATAACAGTGCACTTGGCACAGTTTTATATAGAACATATCTTTTATTATCATTATCCATATTAAAAAATTCATTCATTTTATCGTTGGGGCCTAAGTGTTGTACTATAAACATCATCATCGTAGGCGTGCTATCATGAGAGGGGAGGGATAGCTAATCCCAAATCAAACATGACAAGTCCAACTTTTGGGACATCATAAACATAAACATAAACTTAAACATAGAGTGTGCAACACTTAATTAAGTGATACATATATATAGATATACTTTTAACATACCTCATCATTGAAACATTCATTAAACTTTCTTGTTGCAACAAGAGTTTTCATGAGAAAATAACATAAAAAAATAAACTTAAAAATTATCATAAAACATGTCCTCAAAACTTTTTCGTAAATTTTTATCATATTACAGGTAAGAATATACTTACTTATTTTGCTTGCTTACTAAACCTTAACTTAGGTGACATTGCTATGGTTCTCGGTGTGCTCGCCTTTTGAAATGTTCATGTCAAACATTCATATTAACATAAGTCACTAGCAATACTATTAGCAATATATAATTATCTCATACTATCATTAAACATCACATTATCACGTAATAATATCAAGAAGCACAAAATCACAATTTATGAACCTAGGGCATAATTCCCAAAAGTAGGCAGAATGACCTTTATTCACTTAAAAATTCATAATAATTTCATCTTAACTCTAAATCAAATAAATTCAGTGGAATTAGAAACTAGACTTAAAAACAAATAATTTGATATATTACACACATATTTTGACAATAATTTACAAACAAAAAAAGTCCTCAAAATTCAATCTAAATTTCGGGTCTATGTAGAACTGTATAACTTTTAAGGTCAAATTTGAAAAAGCATAACTATTTAAAGAAAACTCCGATTCAAGCGATTCAAAAGCCAAAAGAAAGCTAAAGATGTATAGTATTTGAGAAAAATATAAGAAAAATATAAACAAAGAAATACAAAATCAACAGTTACTAAAACACAACAGCTATTAGGTGTTTGTATGAAAAGTAGACATAAGGCATTGAAAAACTCAATATCACTTCATAAGCCAATAAAACCTCAATTAACATTGTAAACACATAATTAACATGATATTAATTGATAATAAAATATACCCATAAGGATCTACATAACAAAAATATGAAAATCTATGATATCTCCAATCTAGGGTTTAACGAAAGATTAATCAAAACAAGTAAATTATCAACTCTTTGCAATTACCAATTGATATAAAATGCATACAATAAAAGAATCTTTGTGATGATAATAATAATTCTAATACTAACACAATACACCAAAACTATAATATATCTAAAAATTAACTTCAAATAAATTTTCAATGATTCAAAACATGCATTAGAATTTAGAGACCAAACAAACTCTAATTACTTAAAGCAGTGAGCATTACATGATCACAAAATTTCAATAATTAAAATAAAATTACTTTAACCCTAAAATTTTTATGAGGACCTAATAATTTATATATACAATACCACAAAAAGTCTCATTATCAAATAAATTTGTTTAGCTATACAAACAGGTCACATAAACAAGAAGTTTCGAATTTACCGAATAGACAGCCATAAAAACCTATCTTAAAATAAAATTCAAGAACTCATAAAATATTCATCAAGTAACCACGGAATTTTCTAGATCGTAATATAATATATGCATGAATATCTTTGTAAAATTTTGTTCAAATCAAAGGTCGTTTGCCCCTTATACATGAACTATACTTTTGTGCAAAATACCAATCAGCAACAGTTTGATCATGAGTGGCAGAGAATGAAAATTTAATATCTCAGCATAGAAAATTTCAAATAACGTGAAATTTTGAGGAAGATCACATAGCACATACATTGACATCATACTAAAATTTCAAAGCAAACAGAGTTCGTAGACAAAGTTATGGGGGTCAGATTATAAAGGAAACAAAATTTCAGCAATATTTAGAATGAGTTTCTTACTTCCAAAACGATTCTTCTCAATTCTCTTCATTTTATCTAAGTGAAAACCCAATATTTCATTCAATTGTTTGCAAAAAAAAAAGGGAAAAAAGGTAGAAGACGTGAAGAAGAAAGAGAGAGTGCCTAAGAAAATTTTAGAGAGATACAATTTTCTTTGATTAGAAATTAAGAGAATGAAGACTTTGTTGACTTAGAGGTATATTTATAGGTTTTTAAGTCAGGAGAGATTAGATGAGTGTAGAAAACCCTAATCCTAATCTAATTCAATTTTCCTTTTTTTTTCTTTTTTTTCTTTTTTTTCTCTTTTCTTTTTGCACTGCAACTTTGCCACTTCTCCCTTTTTTCCTTTCTTTATGTTATACATATATATAATAATATAATATAATATAAACATACAATATAATATAATATAATATAATAATGTAATATAAATATATTATAATATAATATAATATAATATAATTATAATGCATAATTACTATATACAACAATAATATTTACTCTATAACCCTAAAAATATTAATTTTCACATTATTCTCTTGGACATTTTATATTATTTAACTTCTTAACACCATAATAAAAAAAAAAAGCTACAGATGTAATTATCATAGTATCATAAATAAAAAAAAAATATGCAATAAAATTCATGTCATCATCAAGAATATAACCGTAGGCATACATAACCCTAAAGCATTATAAAGATTATGAATTTAGGACAAGTTCAAACTCTTAAAAAAAACAATACATATTTTTAAGCTTATCATCACTTTTGACATGAACATCCCGAGCACATCGATCCCACGAGTCCGTCACTTGCGACATTACTAAATAAAAGTTAATTTACTTAACATAAATAATAATAGCACTAAAATATCACATTCTAAATTTAAATTTACATAAGTGTCAATAGAAGAAAATGTCAGGCGTTACAGTGTTTGCCACTTCTTTTCCTTTGTCATCATTCTTCTTTGGTGCTTAGCAGTTCTTCTTTAGATGGCCAGTTCTACCATGATTCCAGCATCCTAGATTCCTCTTGGATCAGACTTACTTCTACCTGTCCTTGACTTACCTTTAACATTCCTGTTGGAGTTCTTCTCGAACTTTCTACCTCTATTATCAACATTTAGGGCAGAACTTGATGTTGATGCTGACACTTAACCAGAATCTTTTCTGCAAACCTTCTATGCAAGAATTTGATCTCACACGTCACTAAACTTCAACTTCTCCTTGTCTATAGAGTTGCTAATCACAACCCTCATAGGCTCCTCACATTTTGGCAAAGATGCCAAAAGAATAAGGGCATGTACCTCATTATCAAAACTAATTTCAATAGAAGATAATTGATTGACGATCATGCTAAACTCATTAATATGTGCCTTTACTGGTGTGGTTTTTGTCATCTTCGAATTGAACGGCTTTTTATAAGATGTACCTTGTTATTTGTAGAAGGCTTCTTATATATGTTTGACAGCGGCTTCATCATCCCAGTGGTGGTTGTCTCCTTCCTCATAATGTGACCCGTGTTCTTTGACAACATTAACCAAATCACTCCCAAAATTGTCTGTCATGAAGACTCCATTCTTCATCCTACATACCTTATGGTTTCTTATTTAGAAGAGTCAAGTGTAGCTTTTTGTTATACAGATAATCTTCCATATGCATCTTCTAAAATGCATAGTTCCATCAAATTTGGTAAATATGAATGCAGTTCCTTCGTCACTAGCCATCTCTCTCCCTCAAAACCAATTGCTCTAGTACCATTTGTTGCAAATTAGAATCCCTAATTCTACCGAGAGAGAAAATATGCAAAATGAAAAATAAAAAGGAACACACACAAAATTTCTAATGGTTCACCCTCAATATAAGAGCTATGTCCACTTTCTGTCGCTGTAGCAATTTACTATAATGATGAAGTTTACAAGAGAAAAATTGCACACTCTTTTTGTAAAAATTTTTTCTAGCTTTCTCTCACTTTAGTTTTCTAAGTTACAAAAAATAAGCCCTATCACCTCTTATTTATAGAGTTACAAAAAATAGGAAACCAAAAAAAAAAAAAAAACCCAAAAGAAGCTCTTCTAGCGTCAGGCTTCTTACGCGCATGACCGTGCCAAAAATTTTTCCTTCGCCTCGCCCATGGCCACAAAGCATATGGGCGCGGCTATGCCCACTCGTTGTGACTCTAGGCGGCCACACGCTAGGGTGCACATCCAAGGCTCCCAAAATGCTTTTTTTTTTTTCTTGTTTTTCTCTTTTTCTTGCCCCTTCTTAGTAAATCCCCCATAATTGTCTACATAGGGTGATTATTCGAAAGGCATAAAATTAGACTCCATACTTCTAAACATGTATACACACACACACACACACACACACACACACACACATATATATATATATATATATATCTTATAATTGGCACTGCTGACTATTGTGGGTAAGAGTGTTCACGGAATCTATCCAATCCAATCTAGTGAAGGTTTTGGATTGAATTGGGAAGAGTTTTAGCTTGGTAACGGTTTGAAAAAATCCCAATCTAAAGGTTTAGTATTGGATTACATATCAAAAAATTCTTAATCCATTTAATTCGTCAACCTAAAACCCTATATATATTTATATAATATATATATATATATATCATGAGAAAATTTCAATTGATCGAATCCATCAATTTAAAACCTCATATATATATATATATATATTATAATTTTGAATTGCTTTGAAGTGATAAATACCGTTAATGAATAATCTATACTTTACTTTGAGTTTTTCTTTTGTTTTTGTTTTTGATTTTTTTCAAAAAAACTTAATTTTAAGTTTTATTAAAACTAATCTGTTTTGTTGAATGGTTGTAACAAATCTAACTTATTAAGCTATTTTAGATTATGGATTTTGTGATCTAACGACTTTACACATCATCTAACCTTGGGAAAAAGGTAATTGAGACGGAACCCACATATAAACTTCCATCGAAAACAAAATGAACAAAGCATAATCATCATTTTGTTATTTTGTTATTTTTATTTTTATCTTTTTTAGGTTTTAGGAAATGAGAATTGCATGTAACTCATAACTGATCACCAAGGATACAGGAAATGAGAATTGCATGTAACTCATAACTGATCACCAAGGATACATATTCCTTACCAACAGAACAAGAACATTCAGGACAATTGTCTCAAAAAGAATTTAAGCAATGTCTACTTTATTTTGCATTACACAACATTGCTTTTGCCACTTTTCAGAAGTCCAGAATGGAACAAGGAAAATGCCACTTCTACAAGGAGAGAGAAAATGTTGCAAGTAATAAATACAAATTTGAACCATCATTTTCAGCAAGCATATTCATGTGTTTGTGATTTCTACAGTTCCACCAACCTGACTTCCAGGCCAGCACAAGGGAAAACAATATCAAACTAAATGCATCAAATATCCTCCCTAACTGTGACTACAAGATAAAATAAACGAATAGCGTCTCTATGGATCACCACAAACATGAAACTGCATTTCTCAAAGCTCACCAACACTCCTTGAAGTCAACTTCCAAAGCAGGCTTGCAATTCCGCAGAAAATCTATGGCACACCAACACGATATACAGTTTTGGGAAGTTCTGGTCAGCAATGTAGACTATTGAAACATTCGGAGGAAGTTGTTTGCATATGCCATTGGCTTGACATCAGGGTGTGGCTGCAGTTTCATTCAAACAAAACAAAAAAGAAAAGAAAAAGAAACACACTCATGATACGTTATTTAAAAGGCAATTTTGTGGCTGGAAATATAAAATGCCATGTGAAAGAATTGTTGGAAAAATGGATCTCTTAATAGCAGAAGCAACCTACCACAGCTGAGAAGGTAACAATGTTAGGCTTCAAGTCAGGTGCCTCAAAACGAATAAAGGCACCTTTGTTACCCATCTGCAAAGACAAGTTACATATCAACATTGAAGGTAAATCAGGCATGCGTTAAATGTTCCAAGCTACAAAATTTAGTAGACAGAGAGGGCGCCAACTGTTACCTTCTAAGTTGACTTGCACTATTTCAAGATATGCTTTCATGCATGATAGAAGTTCATGACTATATCTTTGACTAACAATTACCAATAAGAAAACTAAAAAATTCATAGTAAAAATGCTTGCTATCGATTTACCTGATCGCAGTAATTTGGCGCAGAAAATACAGTGATGAGTTTACCATCATGCTCAATCTCATAACCCTCATCCTTTACTTCGTGAGAGCGCACAACTAGATCTGTCATTGGGAAAAAGTGTATTAAGTCAACAGTTTGGAATATTGCAGGGGGGAACAAACCGAAGAAAAATTACCTAAATTGTTTTCCTGCAAGAATCTCTTCGTCACATCAGCACCAAAAGAAAGGCCCACTCCTCGTTTGCTTGGGCCTCTTCCCACTGAAGGTTGTGGATCACTCCACAGCAATTCACACATCAATCCTGAAGAAATCCGGATAAGGAAGAACAAAGCCCACCATAAGAAATCAAGAACAACTTACAGAATGCCTGTAACATCATGTTTAACGTCTATAATTTCACATGCATATTCATTGTATTTCACATTCTACAGTATCACCATCTTTTTAAGCCTAGGAGTCTAGGAATCAATATTGCAACCAAAGGAGGGAAAAAGTTATGCTTCTTACCTTCTTCGGGAGGTTCGCAGAAACGATCAATTGCTCTAATATCAGAAAGTTTCACACCATCAACACTAAAAAGACCACCATGAACTACAAAAACCTTCTGATTTATTACATGAGCCAACGGTAAACAACAGAAAACTTCTGCAAATAGTTCCACAAATGTTTCACTTAACTTCGAACGCACTTCGCCCTCAAAACCATATATCTTGTTCATGCTCTTGCTCTCATGATTTCCTCTAGCAAGGTACATGGCTGAAAATATTACGAACATGTTAATGAGTGCTGATGAAATAACAAGGTTACAATCTCAGCAACAAAGTTGAAATGTAATAATTTGTGGGGCACAGAAGTTATAAATGAAGGTGCACTCCAGAGAAGATGCCAAAAACAGCTTGTTAAAGTTGAAACGAAACTTTATTTATGAAAATCAAGAACTGACGCATTTAAAAAATTAAGATAATAAGATGTCAACAACTGCTGAACACCCTACTCCCCATGTAACACCAGTAACAAGTTACATGGGTCTTAAGGAGCTACTAAAATCAGACAAATTGCTCAAAGCAGCAAAATAATAGTGGAGCACAGCACTAAGTTTGGGGAAAGGTAACCAATGAAGAAGTCAAGAGGGTTTACCTGACGGACACATGCACTTGAATGCAAACAGAGTGAGGATGACCTCCAAAGAAAATGACCCCCTATCCACGAAGTCACCATTAAATAAAAATGGATTCTCTTCTGAAGGAAGCCCATTCATCTCAAAAATGTTGAGGAGGTCATAGAACTGCAACAAGAAGAGAACAATTTTATTTTTAAGTAATAAGCAGCAACATAATACTACAGTATTTAAACAAGCTTAGATGTAACATAATGCAACACAAACAAATATTTAAAAAAAAAAAAAAAGGAATTCTGGAACTAAAAGCTCCGATATCCAGAATTAGTCGGTATGCAAAAAGTTAGAATAAATTAAACAAATGCCAAATCAAGACGCAACAGTTTAATGGATATTACATTATCATTGCAGCCAAGAAAAAAAAAATTAAACACATAAAAAAATAAATTACAAACGTCAAGTGAGTCAATGACAAAGAAAGTTCATATGATCTAAACAGTCTTCAAACAATTAATAAGATCCCTACTCACTAAATATTAAGAGACTGGAAACTTCATGGTTGACGAGGCAGGATTGCTGGTTCTGGAGCTTTTGGAGTACTATTTGGGTCTCAGGTGTGCAAGTATATTGTACACCCAACCACCACTTTCTACTACCTATGCCATTCTAACCGTCCATGTCCAGCATTCAACCACACACTTTTTATAACAACATCTCAGGTGTTCAATTCAATTCATTCTCTTCCCTTGATTTTCCTATCAGGTATAGATGCTTGCCATTGTTTTTTGTTTTTTTAATCGAGCGTTGGTTCCAGAATTTTAAGAGAGAAAGAATTTACCTGACCGTGCACATCACCACATACAGTAAACTGATTGCCCTCCAGAACTGTTATATCAACAAGAGAAGGAAGGGCCCGCAACATCTCTCTTGTTTGTAAGACAATCTGGTATGCATATCTAACCACAGAAGAAAACAAAGTCAAAAAATAGGCCGAATATCAATTTATAACTAGGTATAACTATGAATGCTCTTTTTGCCATTATACCGTTTGTGCAAACTTTTTTGGTTCTTGAAATCCTCCATCATTTTCTTCACAAAATCTAATGTAACAACATCTCCTTCTATTTTTGCACCTGAATATTGTGGCTCCACATCTAGATGTCAAAGAAAAAGAAATTTAATGAAAACCAAGTTTGAAGTTCCTTCGCTGAAGGAAATCAGTAAAGACTTGACGAAGATCACAGATCAGATAGAAAAAAGAATAAAAAATTCAACTAAACATGCAAGAACCCGATGCTTGGAAGTTAACCCTAAACCTCATTATAAAAAGTGGAACTGATATAGGATCAATATAAGAAACAGAATTGAGATAGATAATAGAATCAAGATAGAATAGAAACGCCACTAGAGAGCGAAATAGAGACAAAACAAGAACTCGAGGAGAAAGCACTTATATCAATATTTATTAATCATCGTCCAAACCAACATGAAATAAGTAAACTCGATAATGAGAAAACAACCCTATTTCTGAAATAGAAAAAATTCCCAATTACACAAAATAGAAAACTAGACCAAAGTTAAAATAATAATAATAATAATAAATAAATAAATTGAAATAATAATACAGTTGACAATCGAAAACTACCCTACCAACATAAATCCCTAATTAAATGGAAACTAAATAAATATTCCAATATTGTTCCACATCGAAAATCCTCAAGCAACATGCATTAGAAATATAATAAAGACACCCAATCATACAAAAACATTGCTCCTAGTCCAATGCGTAAAAGACAAACAAGCAACACTAAAACGGAGCTAGACCTCTATAAAGGTAAAATAAATGAATACACTTTCTTGAAATTAATAACTAGAAAATACATCTGCATCAACCATTCACTATATTGTCTTCCATAACTAAATTCACAAGATTTTGGAGTTTTTTTTCCCAAATTTTGCTTCTTGGAGATTTACATCTGATTTGTTATTTTGGAATTTTTCAGACATAATTCATTTCCTAATCCCAAAAATAATTAAAAAAAAAAAAAACTTCTTATCCAAGGAATTGAAGAGTTTTGCACAAGTTTGATATAAATCTCAACTTCGACAGCATAGAGAGACCTGAATCACAACTCTGACGAGTTAGAGAGACCAAACTCCCACAACATAATCGGCTAAAAAAATAATCTTATGTTAGAGAACTCTATTAACGAATATGTCCATTGGTTAAATATTGGTAATGACTCCAAAATGATACCATCAAGAAACAACCTCAATAATGCAAAATGTTTTATCCTGTAAGCTTGAGGTTGAGTACCATGCCCAACAGGTCACCCTACCTAGGAGAATTCGTGAATGAATTTGATTCTCATTGAGTTCCTAGTACTTAAAGTTTATTCAATGTTGCAAACTCAAACCTAGGTCATGTACACGACTCTTGGTACAGATCCCATCCATGCAGCCAAACCACCAACATGCCCCAAGCACCATCAATAGCACCACCATTATTGTGGATACCACCATGGCTGCTGTTGTTCTCACTAACATCAGCACTGCTGCCATGACTGCTACTGCCACTGCTGCTACAGCCACTTCAGTGGGCATTGATGATGGACTGGGGTCCCCTCCTATGATACATTGTAAAAAAATACTGGAATTAAACTAATTAATTTCAAGATAGAATACAACAAGTTGGCAAACACATCTTAAAATTGCATATTCTTCTCTCCTGAATGGGAATAAGCTTATAGAAGTAAAGCTTTATTATGATCAATACTATCCAGCTCCGTAAGTCTAATGATCGCCGAGTTCTTTTGAACATGCAGTACAATTATAATTGGAGAAAAAGTTAATGCCAGGAATGCCAAATCATGCACCTCTTCATTAAGTGATCGGCAATTCTATGGCCACATCCCACAGCATTAAACTCTACTAGCACTACTCAAAGAAGGTGCTGCCAGCTTTAAAAAATACTAGTGGCCCATCATTTGGTCCATGACTATGGCATCCATAACTCTAAATCTTTGAGAAAATGGAGGGTTACAGACAGGAAACAATAAAGTCATAGTTAGACTTTGCAAATCAATAAAGTCGATACTAGGGTATTGCATGTCCTTTACATAGATTTCTTTTTCAAAGATGACCAATCCAGTTATCAGGACTTGCACATCTACTAAAATATAAAATGACAACATCTACGAAGGCTTACTCGGTACAATCTGCCTATCTATAAAGTTCTTATCCTTGACAACCTAATTGCTTTACATGGTGTTCTCTTGATTCAACGAGTGTAAGAATTTTGAATCACATACAGGAAGGAATTGGCTTACATGTGAAAGGGAAAAAAAAAGTGCTTAACTATCTCCACACTCATACACCAATAATTCATAACCTAAATAATCAATAGTGTCATCCAAACCAGGACATTATTATCTCAGAAGGAAATAACAAAGCTATTCAATCTTCTAATTTAAAACGATACTTTGAATATGTTCTATTATCTTGTAATGAGCCTATCGCTATTATTTCAAATCCTAATGACAACCCAATGAAGCTGAAATCCATACTACTCAATAGGTTATCGTGAAAAGGCTAGTTACACCGTTGCAAACTTAAAATTTAAACCCCATGCTTAACGAGTCACTTTACCTATATAACCTTCCCAATCATGTCATTGTCACCTGCCTAGATTTTATTAATTAGAAACCCAACACCTTAACCCAATACAATTGTGCAACTTGCCATAACTTAAAACCCTTAAAATTTCTATGTTTAAACAAATAAGTGCCAAAAGACTTAAAAATACTACCAACACCAATCAAATGTTTTCTTGTGGGTGCCTCTAAAGACGACATGTAGAACCCCTAAGGCAAAATCAAGGAAGTGTTGGGATAATATCATAACTTAAGCAAGGGTCAAGAATCTACCCATAAGCTCACTCGCTTTATCGTAGGAACACTTATTTTGTTCGAAATGGTCTTAACACAGGATCCAGCCTCTCGTAGGTTGACACAAATTGTACCTTGTTCTATGGACCTAACCACAAGGGTGATACCCCCCAATCTAAGACACCATAGTGCTACCAAACAAGATATCAATGGCTCAAGCCATCACATCAGACAAGCATTGAGTGAGGCCCAAGAACGAATTATAATTTTAGCTAGACCCTTCAGCAGCGGATTCAAATCAAAATTTTAGTTAGACCTTTTCAGCAGACTGTTGACAAACTTGCTGTTACAAATCAAACCATGCAATACGCATCTTACAACATTTTAAAGCATCAGATTCATGCAATCATTACAAACATCACGAGCATATTTTAGCAACAACAACAAATTTAGAAAGAATGAGCAAAAACACTGCTTGGGTATATGGCCAGTCAACTATCAAATTTTAGAAAAGATAAGTTAACAAAACCAGAAAACGTTTAAATGTAAAAGAAAATAGACAAGATATTTTGTTTGTTACGTCCGAAGCAACAACACATGCAAAAATATTTAGTAATAAAAATGAAAGGAAATAGAATATGATAGCAATTAGTAATACCTATGGTATGATAATCAATAGAATCCGCGACGGAATGCCTTTGAGATGCTGGTACAGCAATTGCTTCTTCAAATTTAAGCTTCATTACTGCTTTCTCACATTCTTTCAGCTTTCTTGTAGCATCAGGGTCATTTGGACAGAGTCTCTTGACCTATTTTAGATAAAAATCAGAAGCAACTAAATGTTAGGGTATCACAAAAATGAAGATGAATTTTGAAAATAAAAAAAAAATGGGTAGACAAAAATCCTTCACCTAATCAAATGGGAAAAAAATAAATAAAAAAAATAAGAAACACCTTATTTCCTATAATATCATCCACTCAATTATGTTATCTACCCATGCTCTACTTGCGTGGCACAAGGCTATTTTTGTAGCCATTTACACTTTCACTTTAGTCCTAATAGTAAAGTGAACACTGAACACCTAGGAACTTTAACTCAAATCCAAATACTTTCTACTCCAATTCGACTAGAACTTACTTTCAAATCCTTTCATTACAGATTCTTAATGTGCCCAAGAGGAAAAGGAACATCCTCAAATTCTTGGACTTGGCAACCGCAAAGACTTAACGTTAACCCAAAGGAACTCTACTTCCCCATGTAAATTTTCAAAAATTCCCTCTTTTAGAACAACTGCACTCAAACTCGTTTACATTATGCAAGTATCACATGCAACATTGTACATTCACAAAAACTTCTAGATATTGCTGAACTAGATAAACATAACGAACACCCCATCAATAGACTGCATGCTTGTGATATTTGGCCCACAAAGTCAAACATCAAAATTGGGAATATCCTCAGAATTGAATTATGCATACTGCACGATTTTTTTAAAATTGCCTAAGAAAGAATATATAGCTCCCTTATAGATGAACATTAAAGAACTTTTTTTAAATCTATCAAACAAAAACCAAAGGAAAAAAACCTGCTGAAAATCCTTGAGAGCTTCTTTGAATTTTCCCATAGCAAGATAAGCAGCACCTCTCCTATAATAACCCTGAATTGAATGAAAACTATCAGAACATGACCAAGGATAATTACATGCACAATTCAGAATGAAAACCATACCTTTGAATATTTGGGATCAACTTCAATAGCCTTTGAAGCATCCTGTATGGCACTACCATATTCCTCCAGTTTAAGGTGAGCAAAAGAACGGTTCGCCCAATATACAGCATTCTGATTGTTTCTTTCAATTGCTTGTGTATATAGCTCAATTGCTTGAGCATACTTATGAGCTGAAAGCAAAATGACAACATTAGCACAGCTGAGGGCATAAAACTACATCATGTAGCCAGCAACTCTTTTTAATCTTGATCAAAGCAAAGCAATTGAGAAGCTATAAGAGAGTAAGAGGATTAAATGAAGGTAGAAATAGACCTATAAAGCATCATCCCTGTAGCTCACTACAATAATTCTATTTTCCTTTTCTTTTTTTTTATTTTTTTTGCTCGGACACTTGAATTTCAAGTCGTTTTTCCTTCACACTAACACACCTAGAAGGCCAATAACCATGTTCAAACTGAGAAAACACTATCGGAAGTCTGCACAACTCGCCATCCCCAAGGGTACTACAGTTTCAAGTCATTTGATAATCAAAATATCACTTGTCAAAAAAGTTCTAAAGTGCATTAAATATTAATTCAAGAAAAAAAGGGGTCAAGTTAGATGATTCACGGTTTGTACAGGTCTGAATTCCATTTATAAGCAAATCTGTGCATCAAGAGGCGGGTGCAACACCTCGACAATGAATATTTAATAAAAATAATTTAGTAATAACCTTAGAAGCAGATTCCAGAAGAATGATTTATGACCTTTAAATACTTCATTGGCTAGGACTTTGAATTCTTCAGCTCGAGAGACATCAGAACCCTCAGATTCCATACTGGGCATAAACTTTTCTCGTCTACAATAAGAAAGATTCAATACTTAGAAAAGCAAAAAAAAAAAAGTGTATATTCTTCTAATACCACTGACCATTCCACATTCATTCGTCTACCAAAATTATACAACAGAACCAAAGGGAAAAAAGAAAAATATACTCAAGAAAATAGAAATTCAATGAATACCACAGTTATTGTAAAACAACAGCAAATATTCATTTCCAAAATTGACTATATTATAGCTTTAGAAGTAATATGAGACACTTGTTAAGACTCTTTTCAGTCAGTTAAACCAAAAATATACAAAATACAAATTAAAATTAGATTTTTTTTTCCCCTTTCAACTTTTAGGGAAAACACTGAAGTCTGAACTAACAGAACACTCTTGTTCCAATTTAAAACAATTCTTTTCCTCTTTTTCTCAATATCGGCAGCCTAATTGTGTTCAAACCCTGTTTGGCTGCCGAGAAAATAACAGAAAGTTCGATAACTGCGGGGTAAAAACAAGAAAACAAGAGAAAATTGAACTTTTGAAAGCAACTTTCTCGCAAAACAAACGAAAAAGAGGACATTCGAGAACGGTAAAACGACGTACCTCTCGCGTTAGCAGACCAGACTGCCCCGATCTCGTCGGAGGCCGAAATGGAGCCTTGTGGAGTTTGGAGGGAAACGAAAAACCCTAGTCTCAGAAACTCTTTAATTTATATTAAGTTTTCTGATAAAAAAATAATAAATATTGAGAAATAATAACAAATTAATAAATTGACGGGAAATTTCGAGAGAATTAAAGTTTTTTATTCATGTATTTTTAATGTCTTATTTTCCTAAGCACCTCTATTTTAAATAATGAAAAAAAAAATCCATTGAATTTTGGCCTCGATCTGAATAATAAGTCCTGAACTTTCAAGATTGTGTTATTCCACACCATGTGAGCTATAAAATTAATAATGTTACAATACACTTTTCTATTAAAGTTGTGTCTAATTCTTAGATAAGAATTAGAGAGAGAATATGTAATATCACAAAAACTAAAGTTAAAAAGATTAAAAAAAGTGAATAAAATTATGAAATGTGGTATACTTCTTCCAAATTAAATCTAAATCCTATTTTGTGTTGGCAGAAAACCAAGTGCAGAAGGGGGGGAAAAACTACTCAATTGGTGGCTTTGGCTGTTCAAATTCAATCAATTGCAGCCAAACAAAACTTCAGTTCTATGAGAGCAAAGATGAACATTTCGAACGTGTTTGGAAAGATGGTGGGAACCGTTGGTTAGAACCACTTTTAATGTAACATGTGAAAGCTTTACACTGTTTATTATTGTTATAACATATGAGAACTATACACTATTTATAACTGACAAAATGATAAAAACCACAGTTCCTACCACCTTTTTAAATTCGGTTGCTACACTTAAACCAATCAACGTAGGATTACATTCCTTGTGGAGTCAGATTTACTAACCATCCTCCAAAGCTTTGATGTGATGAGTTGGAGGGATTTTATCCAATGGAAGTTTCAGCCTATTTTTACAAAAGCTCAGCAAAGTCGTGTTTTATTTTATTTTATTCTACTTTTTTTTTTTTTTAATTTTGGGCTGCTATCGTTTTTGTAAATAATCGACTCTATGACTATTTGTTCATACTTTAGTAATCTTAGAATAGAGGCGAAATATCGAAGTATTAATCTGATGCAAAGATGAGAAGCTTGTTTGCGCTCAAGAATTCAACATTAGAGAAATTTTAAGGAGAGTCATGGATTTACAACATGAATGTTAGAGCTTTTGGTTGTACCACATAAAGTAGCTATTCAAAGATCAACAAAGTGTGACATACACATGATGTACAAATATCTACGGGTGCGTTTAGTTTGTGATTCAAATCATAGTTTGAATCATTATGCTACAGTATTTTCTCTCATAAAAATTTAAATATTCATTCAAATTTTTTATTTAAATCAATGAATCAAACGGACTCTATATATATACGAGTGTAAATCCACACTTTTATAGTCTTTCAACCAAAACAATTCCATTTTGGTTAAAAGTTTAGTTTAATTTAATTTTTTGTAGCCATCTCACCACTTGTTTGCTGTTTCAGGCTTTCTAAAAACAAAAACACTATACACTGTTGTCGATTCAACTGCTGGTCACAAAATATTCTCACCTTTTAAGATAAAGAAGAATTGATCTATTCATGGAATCTTAAGTCAAAACTGACAAGCTCAAACTTGCAGCTTCTGCCTTAGTACAGATTCATTCCCCTATTGTTTTTTTTTTTTTTTTTCATCTTTAGTCCTCCCTTGTTCTTCTTCTCTTACTTCTTTTTTCTTTTATAAATTTTCCCTAAACTTAGCTTTTGTTTGGCAAAATTAGTTGAAACTCATCAGTTTCAACTCAAACAATATAAAACTTTTACATGCTACAGTATAAAGCAAAAGTATATTATAGTATAAAACTTTCATATACTATAATACTATCTTATCAAACTTTTAGTTGCAACTTACTTCTTAAACATCTTATTATATATTTTTAAATCTACTTTATTAAATTATTACTTTTCTATTTGCCTTTGTTGAAATACTTTTTTTTTTACAACATATTTCTTCTTGAATCTTTCTTTCATAATCTTGTACTTTTGAATAGGCGTAATTAAAATATTTTTTCACCCTTGTAAAACTTCTCTTTGTTCTTTTGAAATTTCCATAACTCTATTTTTCTTCAACCAATGTTATTTCAGTCCCTCTCTTGGAGTATTGCTAAATCTTTTCTCCCACATGTTCTTGTTTAGAGTGTTTGCTCAATGTGTCCACTATGGCACTAGTATTACAAGCTTTGAAACTTAATTTCACAAAGTCTAAGGTTGATTAATTTTTTATATAGATTTAGTATCGAACATGTCTATAATACTTGATTTTTTAAGCTTCTTTCTTAGAGTTAGAAACTCATAAATTAAAGACTGGAAGATGTTTAGAACCTTTAAAATGAGATTTTAGTAAATTAAGTACGACGTAGTAATCAGAGGAAGCTAGATATCGAAATGTAGAGCTAGGTTATGACTCCACTTTAGTAAGTACGACGTGTTGCTAGGAGGTTAATGACTAACCTTAGCATGTGGCGCTAGACGGCTTACATGTGTGATAACTATGTAACTCTATGAAAATAGAGTTATTCATGTTCTTTATTGTTTAATTTTATTTAATTTTGTTTATTTTTATATATTTTATTTTTTATTTTATTTTTGTCAATTTCATTTAATTTGTTTTTATTTTATTTTAATTGAATTATTTATTATTATTGTTGTTGTTGTTGTTAATCCTCTATTTATTTATTTTACCTCATTTATGTATGTTGAATAGGTGATAGAGGCTAAAATGACAATTTGAAGCACATTGGGGTCCAAAAAGATAATGAAAATTTAAATCAATACACGCCCATAATGAATCCCAATTACAAGAAATTGAAAATCACTAAACTTGCTCTCCCAGCCGTCGGATTGCTTTCAGCCTCCCAACAAAAGTGAGTGAACATTGTGAACGTGGGCTCCAACTGCTTAGGCACTCCCCATCGTGCAATTTCTAGTGCTACGTAGCTCGTGGAAGCTCTCGTGTGCCATCTCTTGCCCATCTGCACAATCCCACTTAGCCCAACTCCGCGAATATGGTTCCTCCCTGTGGCCAGGTGCATTAGATTTTTGTTTGTTGCTTTCTTTTGTGCTGTGGCATGGGGAAAAAGAAAAGGGGAAGAAGCTTGCCCATTCAGGAGGATTGAGCATAGAACTCAAGGAGCTAAAAGACTCCGTTGTTTTGCAAGCTAACTATCCCAAGAGAGAAAAATGAAATAAAATAAATATTTAGTTTAAGTTTTATTTTAATTTTAATTTTTTTTTGTTTTAGATTTAGCTAGTTTATTGTTCTTTTGAAAACACCATTGAAGAGTACTTTAGAGCTACAAAGAGGAAGATGAAGAAGATTTGGGGGAGGAAGAGCTTGGAGTTTATAACACCTCCATTTTGGTGATTTCTTTCTCGTTGTTCTTTTTCTAAATTTGTGTATATTCTAAAATGCTTGAACATTGGTGTTGTTTATTTTTATTTTTATTTTTAGTTTTATTTTCAATTGTAGACTAGTTTTGTGCTCTAGGGATTTCAATTTAGCTTAATTTATATTGCTTTGATTTTTCATTTATTTAAATTAATTATGTTTGTCTAAATTATGTTGGATGATTGTTCTATGTGATGTTAATGCTTCTAGTTGAGTGATCGCCAATTAGTCAATTAGAAAGCCGTGAATTGCTACCAAAAGGGGGATTTATGTGTAAAGCCACTCATAGAGCAACATAGTCTTAGTGGAATAGGAATATATCCACTATGATTATGTAGCTATTAATGAAATCTTAGAGCTTAATGAATTCTAATTAATTAGTAGACATAGGAATATAGTTTAGTAATTAATATAGGACATTTCTAATTGACTACCAGGATGGGCTTTTAGAGAATTTTGAAGGTTTCGGCTATTATTCGACTAGACAATACAGTTAAGGCAATTAATTGATGCTTAGTGACATGATTAGGTAAAAAAGAATCCCTAGAGCATTTTATTTCATTTTATTTTACTTTACTACTTTCATTTAGTGCATTTAAATTTTGTTAATTTAGTTTATTTTTTATTTTTATTTTTAATCAATTATTCAAATAATCCCAAAGTTAATACTATTTCGGTAATTAACAAAAATTAAACACAGTCTCTGTGAGAACGATATGCATACTTTTGGTACACTTTATTACTTGTACGATTTCATGCATTTGCATATTCCAACCAAACACTAAGTGGAACAAATACATAGTGACAAATGGCTCCACATGGCAAGCATTGAAGAAAGCTTAGTGTCTTAGGTGACATGTGTCAAACATGTACATGGATAAGTGGCGAGCATGCAAGGTGATACTTGGCATTCATGCACAATAACTTGGTGGCAATAAAAGCCACATGGTCTACATATACAAGACACATGGCGACATATATCAAGCTAGGATTTAAGGTGTGCATCATCGTGGTTACTCGATGTCTATAAATAGGAATCATTGTAGGCTATTTCAAGGTTAAGAAACATGAAAGAAACAAAATGGAAAGTATAAGTGGAAAGAAAAAGAGATAGTAGTTGTTCCTTCTTAAGTAGCTTGATCTAAGTAGAACTTCCACTGTATCACTTGAACAATAATATGTTTGTGAAATCATATTTTCAATTTATATTTGATGATTATGATTACGATATGCATGTTTTCACATGTTTATAAAAAGTGCTTAATGTGTACAATGTAAATTCTTGTGCATATTACAAACCAAAGAAAGTTAATATTATAAGGGCCAAATACCGTGAGGAAAAAGTTCCAATAGAAGGGGCCAATAAGTATGAAGTAAGGGTTCTAATAACAGGAGATTAACACCATATAAAAGGGCCCTAAAGTGAAAGTTAAAGATAAATATTTTGAAAGTAGATTTACTTACTAGAGAATTAATTCATATAGTTCTTATGATACAGATGACTTTCAACTAGAGGTTTCAGTTGATTGAACAAGTTGGTCCAAGGTCTCATGGCGAGTTTAGATGACTACTCACAATACATGTATCTCTACTTGCTTAACAATAAGAATGAAGCACTAAATGCTTTTAAGGTCTTTAAGAGAAAGTAGAGAAATAATGCAGGAAGCAAATTAAGATCATGAGATCTGATAGAGGTTGAAAGTACTATGGTCGATACACTGAGCATAGACAAGCACCTGGTCTATTTGATAGGTTTCTTCAAGAACTTGGGATTGTTGCCAATACACTATGCTTGGTTCTTCAGACCAAAATGGTGTAGCTGAAAGGAGAAACTGAACATTATTGGACATGGTGCGGAGTATGCTTGCTAACTCCAAACTTCCTGAGTTCTTGTGGACTGAAGCTCTTAAGACGGCAGTGTACATATTGAACCAAGTTCCAACCAAGGCTGTCCCCAAGACACCTTTTGAGTTATTTAAAGGTTCAAAACTGAGTTTGCAACCATGTATGTATTTGGGGGTGCCCATTGGAGGTAAAAGTTTATAATCCACGAGAGAATAAGCTAGACTTAAGACCATAAGTGGATATTTTGTTGGTTATGCTGAGCGGTTTAAGAGATACAGATTTTATTGTCCGTCTTATAGTACTAGATTTGTGGAATCAAGAAATGCAAAATTTCTTGAGAATAACTTAATTAGTGGGAGCAATCGATCATGGAACACTGTTCTTGAAAAAGATCATACAGATGCTCAACTTCCACTTCTTATGATAGATTGATTGTTGTGCACAACACGCCTAAAGTTCAAATGTGTGATGAACAACAACAAGTCATTCAAGCTCCATAGATTGGTAATCAAGAAATAGTGGATTTAGCTGAACAACAGATGTAGGACCCTGTTGAACAACATGTTCCTCAGGAGAATGTTGAACTAACATTAAAGAGATCTACTAGAGAAAAGCGATTGGCGATACCTAGTGACTATATTGTGTATCTACAAGAGTTTAACTATAATATTAGAGTTGAAAATGATCTTGACATGTTTTCACAGGCCATGAGTTCTAAGGAATCTGACTTACGGTATAGTGCCATGATAGACGAAATGAATTCTATGGCATCTAACAGAGTCTGTGATCTCGTTGAGTTGCCTAATAGTGTAAAAGCCCTTGAATGTAAATGGGTCTTTAAAACAAAGGAAGACTCATTGGGCAACATTGAGAGACATAAGGCAAGACTCGTTGCCAAAGGATTTACTCAAAGAGAAGAAATTGACTATACGGAGACTTTTTCTTCTGTATCTAAAAAGGATTCTCTTTGAGTCATTATGGCATTGGTCACCCATTTTGATTTGGATTTGCATCAAATTGATGTGAAAACAGCCTTTCTCAATGGTGATATAGAGGAAGAGGTCTATATGAAACAACCAGAAGGATTTTCCTCTAGTGATGGTGAGCATTTAGTCTGTAAGCTTAAGAAATCCATATATGGATTGAAACAAGCCTCTCGCCAATGGTATTTGAAGTTCCATGATGTAATCTCTTCATTTGGTTTTGAAGAGAATATCATGGATCAATGTATATACCAAAAGGTCAGTGGGAGTAGGATTTGTTTCCTTTTAATATATGTAGATGACATATTACTTGCAACTAATGATAAATGTTTGCTATATGAGGTGAAGCAATTTCTCTCAAAGAACTTTCATATAAAGGATGTGGAAGAGGCATCTTATGTCATTGGCATTAAGATCCATAGAGATAGATCTCGAGGCAGTTTGGGTTTGTCTCAAGAGACCTATATCAACAAGGTTCTAGAGAGGTTTCAAATGAAGGATTATTCATCAAGTGTAGCACCCATTGTGAAGGATGACAGGTTCAATTTGAACCAGTGCCCGAAAATGAGCTCGAACGGGAACAAATGAAAAACATGCCATATGCTTCAGCTGTTGGAAGCCTAATGTATGCTCAGGATTATACAAGACCTGACATTGCATTCGCTATGAGAATGTTGGGTAGATATCAGAGTAACCCACGTATTGACCACTGGAGAGATGCAACGAAAGTGATGAGATACCTTTACGAGACTAAAGATTACATGCTCATGTATAGACGGACTGATAATCTAGAGGTGATTGGCTACTCCGACGCAGACTTCGCTAGTTGAGTTGATTCGAGAAAATCAACTTTTGGTTATGATTTCATGTTTGTCGGTAGAGCTGTATCTTGGAGGAGTGTGAAGCAGACTTTGACTGGTACCTCAACTATAGAAGTCGAGTTCGTTTCTTGTTTTGAAGCTAGTTCGCATGGTGTATGGGTGAAAAGTTTCATATTGGGGCTTAGAATTGTGTATTCTATTTCTAGGCCATTAAGATTATACTGTGACAATTCAGCTGTGGTATTTATAGCCAAGAATAACAAGAACGATAGTCGAAGCAAATACATCGACATTAAGTACTTGGCTATAAGAGAACATGTTAAAGAAAAGAAAGTGGTCATTGAACACATTAACACTGAGTTGATGATTGTTGATCCTTAACTAAAGGCATGCCACCAAAGATTTTTAAGGATCATGTAGTACGAATGGGACTTGGTTCCATGATATGAATTTCATTGTACGTACATTTGGTTATTTTTATGAAACTCATATTCAGTTGTGATGTTTTCTCATATTCAGTTGTGCACATATTTAGTTATTTTGAGAAAAATCATTTAAGTTAGTCCTAGAATAAACATTGGGTTTATTCATTAAGTTACGTTACCATCTATGAGTTAGTATTAAAGCATATAATGCGTTGTAATATATGAAAAATAATACTCGTTTTAAGAGGACCTATTGCCATGATTCATATGTTTATTCCTTAAAATTGAGATTGGTTGATTTTGATTATTTAGAAAATATGTGGACCAAGCTAGAGAATGTTATTTTTAATTTATTTATTATTGTTTAGTTGTTTTTTAAATGATAATAAATAAATTAAAATAAATTTAAGTGGTCCAACATGCGTATATTTTCTAAAGGGTATCAACCAAAAGATATCTCTAAACTGATATAAATTTTTAGAAAGAATGCCTTGTTTTCGATATACCTTTTGATAGTAACACACCCTGATGGGTGTCTATAAATATCACATAAGAGGGTCCCTAAGCGTGTGGAATTATTTTCAGAAATACACCTTCTCCAAAATTGCAAAAGGTTTAGAAGAGCCTTGTCTTTCACAAATTTTTTTCAGAAATTCTTATAGAGATATTCTCCATTCAACTATATTTTTCAATGGCTAGAGGTTAGATTTTTTTTCCTTTACGTTTCTACATTTGGATGATTTTCATGTAATTTGGTTTATGCATATATGAAAATCATAACTCTATATATGTAAACTTCTTACTTTCTTTACCTTTCTAGCATAGGCAAAAGATTTATCACGTCTGATTGGATGAAAAATTTAAGGGCAATATAAGGATACTTTGTTCGAACTAATCATTTTCCTTTCGATTTGGTTAAGTCATTATGTACTTTAGAATAGATGTGCAAGGTCTATCCACCATAGTGTATTTTCCATAATAGCCATGTTGACTTGTGCCATCAAATTGCTCATACCCCTTTGTATTTAGGTGCTATATATTCAGAACTAGATCAATTTTCTCATAATGTATTAGGAATAGGTGTCTTCATGAATTGAATTACAAAGATTAAGGGGTTAATTTGTAAGCCAATTCATACTATAGATCTGATTGGGAAAATCTTAATCCGAAACCAATCTTTGAGACCTCTAATCTAATCCAATCTAATTCACAAACACTAGATTTTATAGATTGGATTTTGCGAGAGTAAATTGCATTATTGTACCCCAAACTATTCTTTTTTGCATAATGCATCCCAAACTTTCGATATAAGCAAAATATAACCTGAATTTTAAAATTATTGACCATTGAAGTCTAATAGCTAATAAAAATTAAAATGCATGGACAATTTTGGTCATAAAATTTTACAGGTTAATTTTCTTAAAGTTAGAGCTCATTATTTTAAGAAAAAATTGAAGCTTAACATGTAAAAAAGAGTGATTAACGAAAAATAAAATTAGCTATTGGATATTAATTACCAATGATTTTAAAGTTCAAGGTGCATTATGTAAAAAGCAAATAGTTCAGAATATAACAATGTAATTGATTCGATTTTACGAATTTAAGGATTGAGCCTTCAAATTTATTTAAAAAATAAAATTAAAAATTCAAATAATATAATATAACATAATTTATTAAAATCCAACAAATTACAACCCAATTAAATACAAGTCTTTAATAATAAATTGAATTGTAACATTACAACAGGCAAACTTAAATAAAATTAAAAGAAAGTTTTCATTTAAAAAATAAATAAATAAAGAAAGTCATAGGCTCTGCCTATCTTTGGCTGCCCTATATAGTTTTATGCATTAAGGCAATAGATGAAAATAATGTTAATATGTTTAATAAAGAATAAACTTTCAGATACTTATTGTTATTGAAGATGTATTGTAGGTCTATATGTTTTATTAAAAAAAAATGTAACTATATGTATAATTTATATAACATATTAAATTCTCCATCCTATTATAGCTCTTAATATCATAACATGCATTAACCATATTACAACATAGTCATCCATAAGATTATGCTTTGATTTGTGGCATATTAAGCCAATTAATTATGATTTGTGCTAGTCCACGTAAATATTCTAACATGAAGTTGATGACATTGTGAGATGTGACGTTAAATAATGATTCTATTGGTCATTTTGTTTGTGAATCTAAAAATTTTTATTCATATCCTTGTAGTCGGTCTTTGGATGGTCACAGTCATCGTCTTTTCACCATGATGACGATGGTCTATTAATTGACCTATCTCTTATCCATCAGAATACCTAACCTTCAATTAATTTTACGAAATCCTTGATCCTGAATTCATTCACACACTCGAGCTAGTTCTGCGATCTTTTATTCTTTATGGATGGGGTTGCAAAAGTAATAGGACCGATTACTGTTCTCTTTTTTGGTAATGTTCATTTACTGGTCTTTAAGCATATATTTGTTATATGAAAGGTTTTGTGTTGGTTAGATGGTAGCTTTGGCATGTTATTTTCTGTTTTAGGATTGATAACTATCGCCTGCTTGTCCAAGCCATCATTGTGTGAGAATAGATTTAAGATTCAACAAACTAAAGCAAATATCTTTGTGAAACCATGTTGGGAATGGCATACTAAACTTGAATAGAAGAGCTCATCATGCATCCATGGGCTCTCGAAGGCGAATTCTTCAATTCTTAAGGTCTTACGTTTTGAATATTTTTCAATGCTTTGCTTAACTATAGTTGCTGCAAAAAACTTGGTTCTTAGCTATTTATAAACTTCTTAGTCCATTGTGAGTTATAACTACAACTGCGAATGGCTATTAATAACATCAACACTAACAACCATGGCCAAATTATAGAAATGCCCCCCTTTGTGTGTTTCTAGGTTATGGTACGAATGGTCCTTTTAGTGTTTGTGCAACTTGCTAGCATTGATCATTCGACGTGTGCGAAACATGGTATTGTAAATGTAGCATGAATGTTTGTAATCCATTCTACGAAATAGGTTATGGTTTGACCATGTAATGAAAATCTAAGAAGCATTTTGTTGATTTTGTGCCTCATGGTCAATATATATGTGTGTAAAATATTCAATATATTTGAAGTAAATCTAACTTGTATTAAATTGCATATGAAAAAGTGTATCATGCACATTGATACTATGATTATAAGGCTAAAATGCATGCAACTACAGTACGTAAAAAAAAAAAATAGCAATGCTAGATATGATTATTTCCTGTTATTATTATGTGTTGATACTAAAATACTTTTAATTTATTGTTGCATATTGTTATTGGCACGATTCACCTAATGTACATTGATTGTAGAATTAATAGCTGGCTAAGATATGCTAAGTTGGTGTATATCAACTACTTTAAGGGCAAGACTATAAGTTTATTTGCAAGTTTGGTATTCCTTTAGTGACAATAATTAACGAATAATTGATGGATCAATGTAAATATTTGAAGGATCGATATAAACATTTATGAAAATGCCATGTTGGCCATTGGAAAAAGAACTAAGGCCATTTTATACGTGGTTAGCATCCCTGCAGAAGTATTAAAAATAAATTAAAAAAAAAAGATGGATTTGGGGAACACAGAGTAAAGGTAAAAAAAAAAAAAAGCACAAAAGGAAGGAATAGATGAACTAGCTTTTTGGCAGGAACTAAGAGAAACTTAGATTTGTAACAAAGCAACTATAGTTATCCATGATTAACCCCCTGTTTGGTATGGTTCCTACTACAAACTCAGTTATGAACAGTATAAAGCTCTTACATGCTATAGTAATAATTTAAAGAAATGCTATAGTGTAAAGCTCTTATATGCTACAGTAAAAGTGGTTCTAACCAACGGTTCCCACCATCTTCCAAAGAAAATGATAAAATCTAAAACTAAAACGCTAATTTATCTTTAACCCTATTTTACCCTATTTGCTAGAGAAAATCTTAGACGGACAAACATACATAGCGGAGAGTGAGAGAAGGGACCTTTCGAAAAGGTTTTGGAAAAAAACTTTAAAGCTCATTCAGCTATGTTCCTCGTGTTTTTATTACAAACTCATAATCAACATTTTCTCGATATATGCCCCAATCGTTAATAGATATATGTATGTGTTTGCAAATTATGACTTAAAATAACGAATAAAGTATAAAATCAATATAATTTAATCCAAATCAAAGGTTTTAACAAAAATTAAATTCTAAACATATGCAAACTAAATGTTAGCAATAGAGCTACCAAGAATCTCATCAAAACATATATATTTACGCTCTTTCATATTAATAAATGTGCCGCTAGAATATACTTATGCTATTTTTTTTTCGGTGAATGTACAAAAACTGAAAAAGAGCAGTAATAAATCCTATTATTCTTGCGATCCCATCTATAAAGAATGGAAGACCAAGAATTAACCAGCTCGAGTATGTGAATGAATTCATGATCAAGGATTTTGTAAAACTAATGAAACATTAGGTATTCTGATGGATAAGAGATAGGTCAATTCAAAGACCGTAGTCATCATGGTGAAAAGGAGTCAAACAGGCATGTAGGGTTTGGTTCGTGGGCGCTTAGGCTCCGACTTGGAGCAATTTTGGTACAAAAACCTAAGGGAAAAGTACCTAGGCAATGCGTTGAAGCTTTTTCATGTAAATTCTAGTGAGCACCTAGGCGCCAAGAAATTTCTAAACCATATTTTTCTTGTTCTTTAAGTTACCTTTTTGGCCCAAGACTATAAATAGGACTCTTAAGAGTTTCAAAAAGGACTTTTGAGAGATAGACTGCTAGCAAAAGGAGAGAAACTTGGTGATTTAGAGAAGAAGAATGACACAACCTAGAGACAGAACACAACAATTCATGTCCAATTACTTATTATTTTCCTTATTCTCATCATATTTAAGACAACTATTAGGATTTCTTTTAGTTTAAGCATGAACTAAGTTTCTTTTTCGAGGGCTATGACGTAGCCCGATTATGAATATTCAAATTTATTCTAGTTTAATTAGTTTGATGGTTATTCCATAATATATTGAGTGTTTCAATTGTTCATAATGCTTGTGATTGTTTAGCCAATAATTTATAATTTGTGATTTGATTTGAGATTAAGAAGTGATCATCAAATTTGACTATGTTTGGAATACCATAAGATTGTCATAGGATAGAGATGTATAGAAACTTGTGCAACTTTATGAATTTCTTGTTTTTAATGAATTTTAGTGAATTTAAAATTTTTCCAAAGATGTAGGAAATTTTTTTGTTGGAATATATTGTTAATACTTAAGAAAGGCTAATAGTTAATTTGGAGAAATTCGTTGTCAACATAAGAACAAATTTTGGTTAAGCTATATAATTTGAATAAGATTAATCTAGGTGAAATCGAAAATCTTAAAGTCTTAAATCCATTGAGTTTCTATTTATTAAATTGTGCTTACTTTTATTTTAATTTTTTACTTTTAGTTAATTCAAAAGCCATCTTCATTATTGCTTGTTCAAATAAAATTAGCGTTAGATTGATTTCGGTATTTTTTTTAACAAACAGTACTCAAATAAAATGATCTTTACTCTTAGGGCTGTACAAGTCCCGTCCAGTCTCGAATCGCTAGGTTTTTTAGGACAAAACCATTTTGGCGGTTTAGGAAAATTTAATACCGGACCGAACTATACTGTTCTAAAACGGTCTGGTTTGGTTTAAACCGTGTGGTGGGACTTTTTTAAGAGATTTTTGTGATTTTTATAGCACATTTTGTACTTTTGAAACTCTAAATATCCAAGAAACTAAAAAACAACATTTTGAGAGAAAAAAAGGAAATAACACGTAACAAAAATAAAACACAACATAAAATAATTTAAAGCAAAATATAAAATATATAGTCATTCAAACTTTAAACTAATATAATAATAAAGTCATCCAAATTCCAAAATCTATGTATAGTGGAATCTAAATATAAATTTTATTGATGGATACTATTATTGTTGTTGTTGTTTTGTGTTTTTTTTTTTTTATAAGTATATAATAAGGATTAAAATAGAATATATATTTAGTTTTTATTTATATCTAAAAAGGGCCTTGTTCGAACCATCGATTCTAAATTTTCAAACCAACTGGATTAAACCATTTTTTAATAGTTCGATCACCGTTGGATTGGTCCTGCCTAGTAGTTTGACCCTTTTTTTTGCACAACCCTATTTACTTTCACTTTATTACTTGAATGCAATCTTGTGCACTTGTGATTTTCCACAACATAACTTATGTCCCCCTTTGACGCACGTATCTGAATTCCTTTTTGCCTAAAAAAATGTTTCTTTTTTTCACCAAAAGTATCCGCACTTTATACTCTACTTGTACTCCCTCTATCTTTGACATGTATCAAATTTCTTCCTCCACCAGTGCAACAGTCTTCTCTTGGTAAAGCTAAGGGTAACAATTTGTGTTAGCGGATCGTGTTCGTATAGGGTTAAGGCTCAAATATATAGAAAATACCTTGACACTAACATAACTCATGGCACGACACTAACATGACCCGCCTTGATACAGGTTGACACAAACACAACATGTCTTAACTTGTGACATAAGTAACATGTCACCCTTAATCAACCCTCCACTCAAAATCAACCCATAATCTGAAATTAACCTGTATCCCAAAATCAATATTTGACATTTTATAACTTTGAATCTATAATCTATGCACTAAAATTATATAAAAGTAACATAAAATACATATTTTTTGAAAATTAAATCACTTCCATACTATAAACACATTTATAAGGTGTTTGGTAATGTGAGTTAGAACCAAAACTTTGGTTGCTACAGTATATAAAGCTCTCACATGTCATAGTGTTAAAAAAAGTATACTATAGTGTAAAGTTCTCACAAGCTACAGTGTTTTCAAACCAAAATTAGTTCTAACTAATGCTCCCAAACACCTTATTAATTTAGCATCAATTTACTGATACTATATATACTAGGACAAAATATTTGTAAAAAAATAATAGACTAATAAGTTATGAGTCAAATCAGTGTCAATTTAGTATCAAGTGGGTTAGACATAAACACAACTTGTTTTTTAATGGTCAATTTCAGGTTGACACGAAAATACTCGTAGTTTAATTTTTTGACATTAACCTATAAAAATCGTGTCATGTTTGTGTTGAATCGTGGTATCATAACCATATTGTTAGCCTTAAGTAAGCAAATCACACTTCACAAGGAATCTTGCTCTTCGTCTTTTCAAAAAACTCAGAAACGGCAAGTCTATGTTTTAGACACTACTTGTATGTAACATTTACGTATATACACTCTGTTTCTTTTTTTTTTTTTTTTTTTGCAAGTGTGACTCATGTACAATTCTTACAAAACTTTATTTTTAGTTATTTTCTCTCCTCTTTTTTTTATTTATCTTTTTGGTGGAAAAGAATAGTTTCATTATTCTTTGTTACTACCTTCCTTCTTAAGCAGTATATTAAATTCAAGCGTCCAATTATAGATTTTTTAATGGACATAATATTTTCACCATACATATTCAGTCAGTGTACTCTTAAATTCAAGCAAAAACAGCTTCCTAATTGGTATACCATTCGGAAGTATATATTAATTATTATTAGTTCATGTTATATCAATATCTTTAAATAGTCGTTATAAATTTAAAAATCATTTTTTAATTCGATATAGCTGCAAATGATTATATAGTAGCACTTGTGCTAAATTGCTAATGAGTTTCCTAAAAATGAATAATCTCGAGTAGTTTTATGATATTTAATTTTTATGGATGCAAATAAAATATCATGGAAATCTTAAAACTGTTTTGATTCATAATGTCATTTATACCATGATGTGGCTAGCAGATTATAAAAAGGAGATATCAATTTATTTTTTGGAGGAAGATGGCACGGCTAATTATGTAAGGAGAAGGAAGTTGTTCCTTATTCTAAACACAATACTTATCATGTTTATAATTATATATGTCGTTTGTACTATTGCCCATGCCTACATATGGTTGAGTTACCGATGAAAGCCTAACCGTGTGTTTGGCAGTGGTTTCCACCACTCAGTTTCCACCACAAACTTAATTATGAACAGTCTCACATGCTATAGTAACAATAAAAAAAATTACTACAGTGTAAAGCTCTTACATACTACAGTAAAAGTGGTTTCCACTATCGGTTTTCACCACCCTTCCAAACACACTATAAAACTATCCATCTACAATAAGAGTTTTCCACCAAATAGAACAGTTGTAGAGAATAGCACTTAGAAACGATACAACTTATATATCACAGCTACACATGAATGGACAAACATTTAGTAGACTGTGTGATTTGTTTAGTATTAGAGGGCAACTAAAAAGGACACAATATATTTTTAAGGCATGATTGCTATGTTTTTTATTCTAGGCCAACATCATGAAAATTGTGTCGTATGTTTCAACTTCCTCAGATGTGGATGTACTATTAGCAAGTACTTTCATGCGTGCCGAAGAGTAATGATCTAATACTAAAAAGAATTATGGAAAGTACCTAAGCCAGTAGTCAACAACTCTGCGGATCCTAAATGGAAGTGGTTAAAGTATGTCTTATTTGGGTGTTAGTAATGACTTCTTAAGGTATTAATTATTTAATGAAGTATAATTATTTTTATCCATAGATTGTCTTAGAATTTCTTAAGAGCTTTAGATAGAACACACATTAGCGGGGAAGTGCCAAAAGTAGACAGGGCAAGGTATAGAATGTGGAAAAATAAAATTACCACAAATGTCTTGAGAGCTTGCTTCTAAGACATGCAATTCATATGTGTCTTGCCTGGATGGGTGGGAGCATCACATGATGTTAGAGTATTAAGAGATGCTATAACTAGGATAAATGGATTAAAAGTCTCTTATGATAAAACGAGCATGCAAACTCAAAAGTTAAACTAACAAAAAGTTATTATATTAGTCAAGTGCTAATATTGTTTTATCTTCAAATTAGATTATTATTATTTAGTTGATGTTGGCTACACCAATGAAGAGGGTTTTCTTGCCCTTTTAGAGGTCAAAGTTATTTCTCATAGCACATGGAAACACAAATGAAAACTAAGGACAAATCTTGAATTTTGCAATATTTGAAATTCAAGTGCTTGAAATGTCATTGAAAGAGTATCTGATTTATTAAAAATGTATTGTTCTATTCTTAGTAGTCTTTCATTTTATGATTTTAAAGTACAACAACACAATTTCTGTACAATGCATGCTTCATAATTGCATTAGAAAAAAGATTATTGATCTAATGGAACATCTATTGGATGAAAATCAATTACAATCATGAGTCTAATCACGAGTTCGATCAAGAGTACCAAATAGAGACGAAGAGCAAATTGAAGAAGAGAATGAAGAAGAGAGCAAAAAAGAGATTGAAGAAGAGTATATCTCCATTATCCAATCTTCATATGAGTGGAATACATTGAGACAAAAGCTAGCCATTGAAATGTGTTAGACATGTATACCCTAAGGAGTTAAAATATATGTTTTTGGAGACATTTTTATCAATAAAAAATTTATTTATTAGTCATATACCAAATTCTTATCCTGTTTATATTCATATTTGTTGAATGTATGATAAGCAAACAAAAGTTTGAGACCGTCGGTCTAAACCTATAGAGTCAGGCATATGATAGATAGATTATGCAGAGACATGATTCTAAATGTGACAGTTTAAATCATAAGATCCATAATCGAGGGAATAAAGTTAGGCTCTTTATTCATGCAAAGATTGTTATGTTGTCTATATACCTGCGGGAGATGGTTTATCTTGGCCATCAAAGGTGGACTCCGCGAATAGAAATATTAGTGCATTGTCATAAGTGATGATATATTGGATTGGGACATAAAGTGTAATTGATTTAGATTAATAATTCTATCTTTGCAAATCAATTCATTTTAGACAATCATATGTATTGTATCTTAATCCTAAGATAAATAATGGGCCCATTATCTTAACTTATGTCTTTTGATATATCAAAGTATGACATCTATATTTTATGCTGGTATGCATGTCGGTACGTTGGAGGCATGACTCTAAATAGTGTAGACTTGTTTTTCATAGATATGGAATATGTAGCTCCTCTTTAGGAGTCGTTGATATCCTCTTTTATACGTTATCCTGTAATTGAAAAACTAGAGTGCTCAACCATTTTGATACATAGGTGTAATCAAATGGTATACTGTCTCTAGATGGTAAGTTTTTCGATTGTGAGATAATAGAACGTAGGAGAAAAATAATCAGGACGGTAAGATAGAATTTATCCTTCAACCGATTATGGATAATCCTATGGGGATATGACACATTATGATATGTCATCGTAATTCTATATAGTTTAAGAGTGCATCTCTAAACTTTTAGTAGAATAGCATTAGAGTTGATGATTATGAAATGTATATCTAGGATATTGGGTTTCATAATTATCTGAAGCTTGAACTATATAGGTCCATCAGGTCTCCTTTGCTAGCTCATAATAAGTTCTGTAACGATAAAGCGTGTTTTCTAAAAAATTGGTGACTTATGTCAAATTATCAGATTGACTGAAATTCGATAGGATCAAATAATTTATGTCTGTTTATCGGTTGAATTAATTTTGTATAAATTAATTCAAGATAAACTTGTTAAATTATCGGGAATATTTATTTTCCCAGAGATTATCTAGATATGACTGTTTTAATTAGATAATTTCTTAATTGGGTTATTTGAATTAAAACTAAGGCTCTATTCCAAGAATCTCGGGTGAAAAATAAAGATTCACAGGGACAATTTATTGTAAGTTTGGCAAGCAGATCTTTAGGTTTGGCCTGCCGATGGAGTAAGTTTGACAGGTTGATCTGCTAGTTTGGCATGCCGACTGAATGATAATTTGATCATGCGTTTTAGACGCAAATTTTATCTAATATTGACTTTGATTTGATTTTGTTTTGAATTTTTGAGACCTTATCTGATAAGGACTAACCCCTGGACCCAACTTCTATAACTAAGGAGTGAGACTCATTGTTATATAGATCAATTGAGAAATCTAGAATAAGCACTCTGTTTGTGAGTCTCTAAAACTCCCCTGAGAATTATTGTTCACAAATCACGAATCATAGTTCTAGGTTTTCTCAATTGGTTGGAAGGAGAATCGTCATGGAAGAGTTGTACGAGTGTGCCCACACATATACCGGTCGTGGATAGAGAATAGCAAAGAAGGCTAGTTGGTTGAGGCTATTCTGAAATGCCTTTCTTTTCATCGATTATGAAATCTCTTCAACAGACAAGTTTAATAAGATCTGATTAATTTATGCACATAACGTGTCAAACTTGTATTTTAGAATAATTCTAGTATAAAAATTTTAAAATTTCCACTGCGTACTATTTTTTCAACAAAATGTTTATAGATGACGATATAGGAAATGAGAAAATAGCTAGTGTGTGTAGTTGTAGATATTTCTTCTTTTATTTTAAACTTCTATTAATTCTAGTGAAGATAGTCTAATAGTATGTTGTTTAGAACATTATTTGATAAATTTGTATTATTTTCTCATTATAAGGGTGTTTAGAAAACAAGATTAAATTGGAAAAAAATGAGTTCAAGTATTGTAGCATATGAGATATTTACACTGTTGTTGCTTTTTACTTTACATCGTTGCTATTAAAAGCTTCATATTATAGACGGTTCGAACTGATATGTGTATGAATATTTTATTTATTAGCATGGAGTTGAAATATATACTATTTTGTGGATCTTAAGTTTGTATAAAATAGGATAGATTCTAGTATAAACAGTGCATTGAAAGGAAAAGAACGAATAAACATTTTTGTACAACTATAAAGGATACTATACCTGGTTGAATTAGTATAGAAATTGAATCAAAATATCATGTGGAGAGCCGACATTGAGTCCAAAAATGAATATTCAAGTTAATTGGAGACTATGATATAGACCAAGTCATCTGGGTGTGGAATAGAGACATTTTCACATATTGAATCACGAGTGAAGACATTGAAATCAAAATATTGTACATTGGTAAGATGTATCATAAAGTGGCATTAGTTGGATCGAATCTCAAATGATGATAATGTTTGAAAAAGAGTATCTACAATGAATAGGTGAAGGTAAGTTTATACACCCTTTATGAATATTGTAATTATAAAATTGTATTGTAATCTTACTCTTGTCTTATTGTGTTTGCAGAAAATGTAGGAAGAAAATGGGTTATGTAATAAGCCATTTCCTCACTACTATATACTTGCTGAAATTTATAAAAGAGATCGTGGTAGTGATGCAAATGTAGGTAATACTAATGATGATGAAGAGTTCATACACCAAGAAAACGCAGGATGAGCAAATATGGATTCCTTCATGAGTGATAAGAATATAGAATCTCAATTTGATGATCTTGAAGGATTTGAGGTGTCATATGCTCAAGTGCCTCTCAACATCTTAGATTCATAAACAATAGTTAAAATATTTCAAAACGATCATGTGCTGCTAGAAATAAGACGATGGCTGAGGTGGGTGAAAATATAGGAGAAATGAGATCTTTAGTGACACCAATAATACTTAAATTTTAGAGTTTAATCAAAGACTTTTTACATGAGAAGGAGTTACTAAAATGTATGCAAATCTTAAAAGTGTGTTGGACAATATGGATATAACTCGACAAGATAACTATCAAGCCACTAATATTTTAGCTCAAAATTATAACTTGTTAAGAGAATTTTTTACCATGTTGGATGAAGCAAGAAGAACTATGTTTTTAATCTTTTAGAGTATGGAGTGTAGTTCATTTAACGCGTATTTTTATTTTATTTTATTTTTATTATTGCAACATGCGTTTCTTAGTTAAACTTTAGGGTTTTTTTTTTATATTTTATATTTTCAAATATGTTTTGATCTTTTATGAACTTCAACATTTTTTATATGCAATGCCATTTATGTTGTAACAACCCGAAATTTTTAATGCATTAAAAATGCATTAAATTGAAGATTAAATTAAGAAGAAAAATACAATTTAAGAAAAAATATTGTATAATAACATGAAAATTATACGGTATTAAAATAATACAGTATAAGAAAATACACTGATGAAATTATACAGTATGAAAATTACACGGTAAAAGTAATGCAGTGTAAGCATTAGACTGTTTAAGGTCACGCAGTATAGAATTAGACTGCGTAGACCACAAAATTTTTATAAAAGTAAAGAGAGAGAAAAATAAAAAAAAAAGAAGAAAAAGGAAAAATTCAAGATAAATAAGCTCTCTCTCTCTACTTTCTCTTTCTACATTTTCTCTCTCTCTCCTCAAAAATTAGTTTGAGATTCCGACCTCCATTTTTGACACCTCCCACACCATTGGAAAGCTCTCAATGAGCTGAGCTCAATGGTGTGCTGAGCAGCCCAAAACACTGCCGGAGGAGGGCTCACGCGTCACCCAAAGGGGCGGTGAAACCCATATTTTTGTCGAGCTAATTTCTCCTCCGTCCAACTACCAATCGACATGATTTTGGTGTCTATGGACTCAGTGTGAGGAGAGGAGCAGGATGGTATCTTTTTCCCAGCTCAATTTCAGCTGGAAGAGCCTCGACAGAGCTGCCCTATCTCCGCCGTTGCGCCACCATGGGAACCACCTCTCACGGAGGCGGTGAGGTGCACCACTGCCCCCATTCGATTCAGACGACGACGGGGAGTGAAACCCCTCGCCCAATTGCACAACCCAGCCACGGCCAACTAGAGTTCCACCTTGCCCCATCGTCGCCATTGTGAAGGATGTCAATTTTGAAGCTCTGGCCACCGTCGAGGTCAATTGATCTCACGGTTATACTCAGAGGGCCTCAAGGAGCAAAAGGCCCACCTTAATTTCAAGCAACCGCCACGGGAGGGCGGAGAACGGTCTCCGCCACCTAGCGCCACCATGGGAGCCTCAGGGCCGCCATTCCATGTGGTGTTGAGCAACCCCACCATAGGGGAAATGCTTAGAGGGGGACAAGGAACGATTCCCCCAACCCAATTTCACGGCATCTTCGCCGAAAATAGGAGATCGGAGCCACCGTTTTGGGTCAAGGAACCCATGCTCAATTCGAGCAGATAGAGGCAAAATGGAGTGAAATTGACCCCACCAATCGACTCAAGAGGGTCGATTTAGGGGGGGTAGGCTCAAGCCCAGCCACCAATGAAGCCGTTTGACACCGGTCAACCGTCGGTCAATAGTGGTCAATGGTTGGTCAAGGGTTGTTTTGAAATTTTGTGATCCGGACCTCCGATCGACGATCCGAGACTTCCTCCTGACTCATTTCAACGCTCTGAACGCAATGGTGACCTCCGTTCGAGCTAATTCCACTTCGATGAAAATCATCTGATACTAACTGCATGTAGATCGAGGCGATTTAAACTACATTATCGGAGTTCAAAATGATATGATAAGGAATGTATGATCTCCAGGAAGCATTTCTAGCCATTTATGGTTGTCAAAGAGCACTGCAGAGGATGCTTCATATACTGTTGATATAGCAAGGTACAATTTGACCCGCGTAGCTCGAAGTCCAAGTAAGTAACAATCTCGCCTACAATATGAACTGTATTATAATGCATTGTGATAGATGCTAAGTTTTAAGGATTTAAAGTTTAGTCAAGGAATAAATGAAGGAAAATGAGACTAAGGGTAAAATGGTCATTTTTTAAAAAATGACCAAAACGAACCCGAAACGCCTAATGTCGAAAAATGTTTCTTAGTGAGAATTTTTCATATTATGTATGTAAGGGAATGTTAAGGTTAAGCAATGAGTTTGGTTAAGTTAGGAAACAGACGAAAAACCCGCCAAGGGTAAAATCATTATTTTTATGAAAACGGCTAAAACGGAGCCAAACACTCCGATTTAGCATAATGCCCTTAGACAGAAGATGTTCTGTAATACGTTGAGTAACGTAACCCTCATATGTGACAAGAGATTTAACAATGGATGTTTAAGTGAAGGAAAAGTAACCCCGATGGGTTACAAGGCTAAGTAAAGACAAGAATAAACGGATAGTGTACAAGACAAGTAAAGAGGAAAGAATGGTTAATGCCTACGTTTTATTATCAATTGAGTGGATTGATAAAAAGAAAGTTAATTAATGAGTCGGCTGTCGTTTAATCAGGTTACAGAAGCCGACCAATGGAAGGAAAATGAACTAGATAGGAAAGGAATAGAGAACGCTAGACCATAGTCGGGTAAGTTCAAACCTCACCTACAGCATGAAGTAAATATTTTCAAATACTTATTTATATGTTCGCAAATGTATTTGCAATTGCTTTGCAAGTTAATTTTAAAGTATATTTGCATTTATTATGCAAATGGTTTTAAAGTTTAAAACAAGATTTACAATGAGTTTGCAATTGTTATGTTTAAAGTCTATTGCATATTGATATGCATAACGTATTTAAAAGTACAAGTTATGATTTTCAGAATATTTTAAAGTATGTTTTGCATTTTGACTATGCATAATATTTTATAGTTTAAGTTATGAATTTTATGATGCATTTGTTATATATGCAATAAGTTGCCTATGTGTGCAATAAGTTTTATGATATAAGTTATGGTTTGCAAACTATGTTTGCGGTAGATGTTGCATTTGTTATGCCATAAGCCTTAGAATACAAGTTATGAATTGCAGAATATGTCTGCATTATAAGTTGCATATGCTATGCAATAAGTTGCATTTGTTGTGCAATAATTTTACAGTACAGGCTATGATTGCATGTATGTTTGCTTATGATATGAATGCATTTGACATGCTCACAAAAGTTAACAAAAAAGTAACGTAAAGATAAAAAGGGTCGTACCAGCCTCTTTGATATGAGGTAATGAAAGTAAAGTCAAAGTTTGGCCTCCCAGAGATGAGGTACATGACCTCAAAGTTCGATGGTCTCAAGTCTTCCGCAAAGGAAGCATCATGTTTATAATTTCATGATTAATGAGTTGGTACGAACACTAGAGTAAGATAAGGAAAGTGAATGAAAGGTAAGAAAGTTAAGAAACGAAGGTAGTAAGTTAAAGTAAGAAAAGAGTGATCATAAAATGCTCATAATTGGAAGTTGATAATTGAGCATAAATGGAATCATGCATTTCGATTCTGCTTGAATTCCTTTTTATGAAATATTTATATGTTATGTTATGAAAGACATTTTGAGAGATGTTTTACGTTAAATGTTTATAAAATTTTTTTTTATGTTTTCAAGAAAAGGTTTATACATGATGCTTTAAGAAAAGCATTCTAAGGATTTCTGCATGTTAAATGTTTTTATGAAAACGTTTATGTGAAACATTTTATAAATGTTTCAAATGTATTATGAAAACGTTTATGAGGAACGTTTTAGAAATGTTTTATAAAAAGTATTTATGAAAAACGTTTATGAAGAATGTTTCAAGAGAAAAGCAATGTTTTAAGAGAAAAGTTTTTATGAGGAAAGATTTAAAGTATGTTCTAAATGCTTTGTGAGTTTATGTTTGAATTTACTGAACGTAAACTCATAAAAACTTTTTCACGCTGTAGGTAACTTACGGGTAACCAGTAGGACCCGCTAGAAGAGCTGGGTGCTACGGAGAGCAGATGCGAAGATGTAGGTATGGATACCACTACAGTTTGCTTCTACATCACAAAGAAAAGGTTTTATACTATCTAATATAGTGTTTTCAAGATATTTAAGAAAAACAAAGTTTTAAAGAAATGTTTTCAAAGGTTTTAAGATACAATATACTAAATGTGTTATAAAATTATGAAGTGATATTTTAAACTATGTTTTAGTAAATGTTTCTCATTAAGTTTTAAGAAACGATCCAAAATGGTTTTAAAAAAGTAAATGTTGAGCGATGTCTCAACTTGAATGGCGACAGAGGTCGCAATAGTTTTTAAGTACGTTATAAATAATGTTTAAAGAAAAAAAATTTTAGTTCAGTATTTTCTTACTAAGTACGTAAGATTACTGTTCAAGAACAATGTTTAAAGAAAGTTTAGTGACGGCCGAAAAGGCGAGTCGTCACATATGTTACTTTATATGACGTGGTTTTTCTTTTTCATGTTTATTAATTATTTTTGATATGCAATATATATCACAATATTAGTCTTTAGTTTATATTTTGACAGGTTATTGCAAGGATAATTTCGTAAGTATGTATCTTTTTATTCCAATTCTTTAGCTTAGTACATTACAGAATGAGATTTGATAGAATAGGAATTCAGTTTCTTATGTAACTCAATTCCTGATATGGTAGTAAACACCTTAAAAGAATTTTGGAATTTATTTTAAGGAATTAAATTCTCTTTTTTTTAGAACTTATTTACTACTCTTTGAATTCCTAATTAGTAAATGCTCCTTAAGATAGGATGAAGATAAAGCCCTAAAGCATCAATTGGTCGAAGGTAGAAATAAGAAGAAAAACTCATATCTGATAAAGAAAAAATTATGAATAATGTTAAGAAAGAAAAAATGAAAATAGTCAGATCTTACAAGGATTGGTTCAAAACTAGTGACGTCCATTCGAGAAACGAGAGAAAAGTTAGATTTGGAAGGATGAGGTTGAAACATGGAAGGCAAAGCCAATCACTCTTGCGGACGAAGTAAAGCACTTAACAAAATAAATAGTATCTTAAATAGCCATTAACTCTAATATTAATTTTTATACCGGTTTTTAAATTATCATCAATTTATTGATAGATACAACATGTTGACATAATAATATTTGAAACATCTACTGATAAAAACATGACAACTTATAAGTTGGTATACAAATTGGTATCCCTAGCATTTTTTATTTTGTTTATATTCATACCGCATCTTTTTATTTAAAGGAGAGTATAATTGTAATAAACTAGATTAATCATTTGCTCTTCTATTGTCTTTCTGTTCTATCTAAAAAGATGAAGAAAAAAAGGTCCTTTTTTTTCCCCTTTATTCTCTCAGCACTTGGTATTTTGTTCTTCTATCGAACGTAGTGCGTGTGTCAAAAGTTATAGCCTCGTCTAGGGGTGAACTAAAAATCTAAAAATCTGACTAATCTAGTTTAAGCCATCCAATAAAATTTGAAATAATATGAGTAAGAATTTACATTAACTTACCCAATCTAATTTTTATTAGGTGGGTTTGGGTTGAGTTTTTCATAACCCAAGATAATTTAAACCTAAAAATGTAGTATATAATATTGATATATATTGTAATTTTAAAATAATCTTATACTTTTTTTAATGTTTGAGTGGAGATTGACAATTGTGCAACTTGTTGATTGTCTATTGATGTTTATTGACTAAAAAGATATTTATTATTTTAGTTTTTATTATAGTTTGTTTATTAGTTTATGCCTTATATATTTCAACTTGTTTTGTAAACTTTTATCTTTATGTTAGTCTATGACATTGGGATAATGTTGGAACTTGAAACTTTGTGAGACAACCCGTATGCGATAAATTTTGGTTTTTTTTTCCTATGTTTCTTATTTGGTAAATTGCTAGTTTAATTTTTTTTTCTTTTTTATAACGTTTGATTCGATCAATTTACCTAACTCATGCAAATTTTTATTGTACAGGCTGTTTTTAGAGTTTGAATTTACTAGATGAATTAGATTTAAAGTCAACCAACTCAAACTTTAATAAGATGGGTTGAAAAATCCTTAAACCCATAAAACTCACCTGAGGTTTACTTATAAAAACACTAGAGCACCTTGGCAAATATTATTTTTAGGGACCGTATTAATAGGAGATAACTTTAGGGACATATATGAAAAAGAAAAAAAAAACTTATCTTTAATCTTTAACATAAATATCAAGTGAGAATAAGTTTCGTGTAGTACTCGCAGATTGCTTGAAACTTAAAACGTTTCTTCGTCTCCTTCTATGTATGTGCGTGTTTTTTTTCCAGCTAAAACATTTTTTTTCTTATTTTTTGGAATTTGTTTTTAATTGCTTGAAATGTTTTTTTTCTTCCAAATTTTTTTTTTGTTTTGTTTATTTATTTATTTTATCAATATGCTTAATACATTCATGCATTCATGCGAAACGCGTGCTTTTAACAAGCCAGCTTAAAAACACGAAATTGTTGAAATTTACCTTGAGCTTTCTTGGAAAGGTTGGTCAAAGTAGAGAAGATATACCTTACTTAGAATTA
>CAMOHE010026477.1:15716-27967 GCA_946598075.1 Artocarpus hirsutus | reverse complement strand
AAATAAAAAATAGTGTCAAAAATTAGAATATATTATCAATTTTAATTGAAAATAAATTGCATGTTTACTGTAAAAAAGGCAATGATAACTAGGTTAAGGTCATAATGTTATGTACGAAAAATAATAAATATCGATCATAATTATGACTTTTTGTATTTTCTAATCAAATTCTCATATTTATAAGGGGTAAGATAGTAATCTAAACATCGACATCAAGACTGGGAATCCCAAACGAAGGAGCATGGAATTGGCAATCCCATTCCTTAATCTCAAATCTACGAGGGGTACACCAATTTCGCTCCCATTACAAGGTAAAAAGTACAAGTAAACATACTATTAGCGTTGTAATTTCGAGTGTGTTTGGAGAGGTAGTCACAACCAAAAAGTTAGAACTAAAATAATATACTATTTGAGAACTTTAAAATGTAGCATATTTTTACTTTATATTGTAGTATGTGAGAGCTTTACACAATAACAATCAAAACGCAATAAGTTCAAACTTTATTGCTAAAGAAACATTCGTTTCCAACACTTCCATAAAAAAGGTTATCATTCGATTTCAGTGACTACGAACTTGTAAATTTTGAACTTTGGCTGTTGTTTTTGACCGATGGTTGATTAAACCAAAGGAATGTTAATGTCAGGGTGCATCAATAGGCCTTGCTTCGACATAAAACTACAGTTTGGAAAGCAAGTTAGTTTTGATTTTATCTGCTAATACGTGTTTTCATTGAGCTATATTGCAAGTGTTTGATCAAAAGCTTAACTCAGATTATACAATATTCTAAAATTACAATAGATATGTCGAGCTTGATTTGAACAAAATCTGTTTAAAAAGTGCCAAAAGACAAATTTTTGGTGAAATTTTATAAGTTTGGGTTTTGCTGTTCATATATTTTTCCGGCCAGCAACAAGTTTTATAAACATTGTATCCAGATTATTCAGCAGAAAAAAAAAACATGGCATCCAGATTTTTTATTAAATAACTTTTATTTTTCTATTTTAGATATTTAGATATATGAAATCGTTGTTAATATTTGGCTCTTTGACCCAAGATTATTCTGCTATTAAAAGCATGAAACCAGCCATATAACTAAAAGAGGAGTATTAAGTGTACGGTAATTTATTTATCATGTGCATTCACTAAGTACTTTTTTTACAAGATGTTATATCGGCATGAATAAAACATAAGTTGTATTCTACAATGAAAAACTATTGTAATAGATATTTCTGTTTTAAGGTAAGGTTTTATGGTCTTAATGTTGAATTGGTAGGGACGTGGATGGAGAACAACGCATAAAATGTCTAATTGCCTATCTGTTCAATTAGAGAATAAGATCAAGAAAAGACAAAATGATGCTTGTCATTTATGGAGCGCATATTCAACTACTTACACCGTAAAAGCAATGGAGAAGTAGATTGAACGGGTAGAAACTCGATGTAATACCAAAGAATAAACGTTAAATGCACTATTTGAGTTCCCGACTTGGGCCAACAGTAAAATCCCATGTGAATGAAAGGCTTACAAGGTGTTTGACAGATCGTAGATGTAAAGCTCTTATACGTCCAGTAAAAACAGTTGTAACCGTCCTATTAGATTATTAGATTATAGGTACTCGCAAATATATTTAGCATTTGTCATATCGAAGACATTACAGGCCACATAATTAGCGAAGAAAATGCATTAGAAATAATACAAAATGGATTTTATTTCAAATCAGAGAGGAACTCAAAGGTGTAGTAGGCTTCAGCCTTCCAAGGTTAATATAATAATTGTTCATCTCAAATTCTCAGTTGACACAAATACGACACCAAAACCAAAAACTCAGTTGTGATTTGGTACAACATTTTCTCAAAATCTATTTTTTACCACCTCCAATGGCATTGTTCCCTCCGGCCGCCTGCGCGGCTTTCCTCGCCGCCTTCTCCTGAAGTGCTTTTGCATCCCTAACAAAAGCACCAAACAAAAAGTGTTACTTGTTACTTGTAAAGAGAATAATAATAAGAGAAATTGCAGTAAATGCATCTTGTTACTTGTAAATTTTAGCCTGATTGGTTTATAGATTTAAAAAAAAATTAAATCCTTACGAGATATGACACTAAAACAAAAAGTTTAAATTGTGATTTGATACATAATTTATTAAAGTTTAAAATTATAAAAAAAACCAAAAATTTCATGAACAATAAGCACATTTATTGAAATTATGCTTTAAAGCTCTAATCTCTAACCCTCTGTTTGGTAGGAAGGAAAGAAAATAAGAGAGAAAGAAAAATTATAAAGGATGAAAAACTAAAAGAAAAGAAAACATTTCAGTTTTCTCTTTAGTTGTTTGGTATGATAGAAAGGAAAATAAATAAATTTACCTCTATGTGTTTGGTTTTGAAAGTAAAACCTTAAGGATGGAAAAATTATAATCAATATAATTACTTTTTTACCCAACACAACCAATACAATTCTTTACTTTCAATTTTCACAAAAAAAAAAAAAAATCAACATTTTCTTTAATTCAAGAAGGCAACAAAACATAAAATCAACAGGAAAGATATTCAACTATATATTAAAAATAATTTTAATAAATTTAAACTATATACCTTTATCAATCTTTAATAATAGAAATTGTAAAAAATAAACTTTTTGACAAAAAGATAAAAAATTATGATAAAAATATAAGTTATAGTGATTGATAAAGATTTATAAGGGAAAGAATTAGTCAAAAAATAAAATGTAAAATGTGCCGAAGATTCATGACGTATAAAAGATAAAGTAGTTTTTAAATTTTTTTCGTATAATTTTTATAAATAATTTTATAATTTTATCTTTATATAACCGATAATCTTTTTCATTCAATAATTCGTTTAATTTTAAAAATAAAAAATATAATAAAACTTACTTAACTATTTTTTCATCTCTTTTTTTTTTTTTTTCATTTAAACTTATCTCTTACCAAACATTTTCATTTATCAATTTTTATTTTAAAATTCCTTCACTTTTTTCTTTTCATCTAATTTTCTTCCATACCAAACAAACAAACAGAGGCTAAAGGTAATCATGAAAAAAAAAAAAATGTTTGAGACCTTTCTCGGCGTTGCTCGGGGGTTACTCCGTCATTTTTGGGCTGCTTAGACTTGTGACCCGCCCTGGCTTGGGCCCTTTCACGATCTCGCTCTCTCTGGTTTCCGCGTTCGCTTCAGTTAAAGGAAAAACAAAAAAAAACAAAAAAACAAAAAAAAAGAGTCATCACAAACAAACCATATGCTTTTCTACCTCCCAAATCCTGATCTTGAATCCAACCGTTTGGTTGCCGAGAAAATAAAAAATTTTAACGGAAAAAAAGAGATGATTACGCACAAAGAATATTAACAAGATGTGATTAAAGTCAAAAGGATATGAGTCATTATTGAACTGAATGTAGCAGAATCAGCCAAATAATACTCACAACGGAATTTTATGCCCTGTAACTCCAAGCAATTACACGAAACATCGATAAGCTGATATAGAATTGGTGTATTACAGAAAGGCCAAATCTTTCCGAACAAGAGACGAGAAAAAAGAAGGAAACGGCGGGAAAATTGTTACCTGATTGACGTTGTGAGAGCTTGTTATGAGAGCTCAGAGAGAGAAAGGGTAAGAGGAAGAAGCAGAAGAAGAAGAAGATAGACAGAGATTCGCTGTCAGTGAGGGATGAAGAGAAGGAGAGGACTTTGAGAGCGCCTAAAAAGAAAGCGAGGTTCCGAACCGGTCACTGTATGGAAGACTCCAGAAGCCGAAAAGATTCTCTCTCTTCTTATTTTAATATATTAATAATAACATAGATTAGTGTGGGATGCTCGTGCTCTTAACAGCTGACGATACGCCGTTAATTTGGTTTTTATTTTCGGGGAAAGGTCCTGGTAGGAGGAGTGTTTTTTTCAGTGGGACAAGTATTTTGGTTTTTGTCGGTGGATTTTTTTTTTTTATTTTAATAGTTAAATTGGCTATTTCATGATCTCATTAATGAGTGGAAATAGTTATGTTTTGCTTATTATAAATTTTTAATGTAAATTAAATAATCAAAAAATTAATTTAACAGCTAAAATAATAAAGTCAAAATATATGTTAATTTAATGTTTAAAACCTTCAAATAAGGTCAAAATATATGTTCTTATGTAAAGAGTTCCTATATAATGATTTTGGTTAATGAGATAAATTATCCAATTATATTTATTACATTAAAATATGACTTTAGTTCTCAGCATGTAAATATTTTACACATGTCTCAAAAAATATCATTAAAATAATTATTGTACAATTATATAATACAAAATATGATATAATTAAAATAATTATCATATAATTAAGAACATTTTTAAGATTTTTTAAATATTATGATGAATTTTAATTTCTTAACAATAATTGAGTGATCTCTTGTAATTTTTTCTAATTAGTTTTTAGATGCTTTCCAGCTGGCAGATGCCATTCAAGAGTCAAATTAGGCTCCAAGGATATTTGTGCTCATTGCTACGTTATTAAAAAGCAGATTAATTTTTATCACTTACGACAAGATTTTTACACTATATGCTGTTACTTACAAAAATCAATATATGAGTAAAATTATAAAAAAACACAAATAACTTAGGGCATTTATTCAAAGACTTTTTTACGTGATATATTTTAATTTACGGTCTAAAAAAGTATACATATCCGTAAAACTCCCCTCTTTAATGCATGGTGACTCATGTAGGCGTCTTACATGACAAAATTGGGCCGAAGTGTAAAGCCCATTCGAACTGGCGCTCGTTTTCACAAAGCCCACCCCAACAGCTATCATTGTCCCGGTGGGTAATAAGGTGGCCATACAGTAGAAGACACCTTGATGTGCATTTCCCCAGCAACATGCTGACTTTCTGATGTCAAAAGTTTCAAGATGGTACTTGATTTTGCAGCAAATGTTCCAAACTAAAGCGGACTTCTATTAACAATCGCCTCCCCGGTCTCATTTCCTCGGTTTTTTTAACCAGAAATTTAAAACCAAAACTCACCTTGATTTCTTTTTCTTTTTTTTTTTCAAATCATGTTGAAAAAAAAAATATAATTTATTGTTAGATACAACTAATTATAAGATACAATTACGGTTGGTTAAAAAAATGATAATCTAGTGAAATTTAATGAAAATCTTATAGTTTAATAACGAATGACACCCGTACTGTCACATTTTTTCCCCATTTTGTAAGCAAAAATCCACCTTGGAATGTTGATAGAACAATTAGCCAGCGTGGTCAAATCGCAATAATGGAACTTTAGCAATCATCTTTTCCAGTAACCAATGAGTGCACTTCCACTTTTCACGGGCTCAAAATCATTAAAGCACATGTAACGTGAATTCCAGACCGAAGTCCTTCGTTAACCGAACCCAACAAGGAAAGTGTTTGATATCGGTAAAAACCACTCAATTTTTACCATAAATTTAATTATAAATAATAAAAAAAATTTATATGTTACAGTAATAATAAAAAAATTGCTACAGTATAAAGTTCTCACATGTTATAGTAAAAATAGTTCCTATCACTGATTCCCACCATCTTTCCAAACACCCGCGAAAAAAAAAAAAAAAAAGAAGACAAGCCCTCTAGTAAATTTTGCTCATTTACACGGAGCATTTGGATAAGTGATTTTAGGAAAAAAAAATTTTTGATAAGTCACCTCTTTTTTTTTACACTAAAAATCAAGCTTTTTGTTAGGATATTTAGAAAGGTGGTAGAAATCAGTAGTTATAACTATTTTTATTGTAGCATATAAGAGCTTTATACTGTAGCAAATTTTTGTAGTATTACTGTAGCATGTGAGAGTTTTATACTGTTTATAACTGAGTTTATAGTGGGGTTCCCACCACTAAGCCAAACAAGGGGTGCGTAAGAAAATTGTTCCATTTATTTATCCTGTTGAGCTTCCTTCCTTATTTTCAGGTTTTTTTCTTCATCTTGTTGAGGTTTTTTTAAAAAAAAAATTAGAGCAGTTTTTCTGCCCAAAAAGCTTAATTTTTGGTGTAAAAAAAAGAGGTCACTTTTCTAATTAAATTTTTTGGGTGGCCCTTTTATCAAATTCCCTCCATTTACATTAATATTTGAATTTTTTTTCCTAAAAAAAAATGCTTTCCAAACTCTTAAAACTCACAACAAAAGCCCCGTTTGGTTTCCTTCTCAAAATTTTTGAAAATATTTTCGAACATATTTCGAGGTAAAAATTTTAAAACACGCTCAGCATGATTCCTAAAAAATTCTCATTTTTTAAAACAAAAAAATTTTCACCTATTTTAAAAACAATACCAAACGACCTTAACAGTATTTATTGCAAAAAAAAAAAAAACAAAAAACAAAAAACAAAACAAAACAAACAAAGTCCAGAATTGTACATTAAAAGTGGCTTGTTATGAGAAGGCGTTCCCGCAAATCATAATGTGCAGGGAGTTTTTGACGAATGAGTGGGCTCATGGCAGAAGGGATGTCGCAGCAACGGGATTGGGCTTTGTATTGAGGAGGAAGTTTGCAACGGAGAGGGCTTACGATGAGAGGGTTAGGCTTATGAGAGGTGGGGTTAACTTGCATGGCAGTCCTGTAAGGAGGGCTTAGGTTCATGATGGCTGCGTCGATTTGATAATTACTACTTCTTGATTACCACTTTTGGTTCCAATTACTTCTGTTAAAGAAATTTGAAACATACAACTTTTAAGAAATAGAAAAAGAAAAAAGAGAGAAAGAGGCACGAGGAGAAAAAGAGAAGAACGTGAAATATAGAGTAGGGAAGAGATGAGGAAGAGATAGGTGATGAGATTTTTTGTAAAAATAGTTTGGATTTATTGTATGTCAAAAAAAGGTATGAATCAAATGTTTAAAAAAATAATACAAAATATTAGTGATGCTAAATAAATAGTATGAGACCTAATTTTCTCCGTGATCACTGCAGGAGCTGGTGAATATTAGGAGGGTCATTACTTCAATCAAGAAAATAAAAAAAAAAATAAAATGATAACAATGATTAAAAAAATGGACACCAGGTTCATCTACTAAACAATCTAGGGCGCGACAAGCACTTTCAACTTTTCTCAAGCGGTGTGAAGGTGCAGAGTTGACAATGGACTTTGGTATTTGAATTTACATCATCCGTAAAATTAGTTTCTTTGTATATAAAACACATATATATTATATACATTGAAAATGACATGTGAAAAAAATATGGTAGCACGCATGTGAAGTCATCTATGTTGGATTAGTGATAAAATAATATTGGTCAACATACATTAAACCAACTAATACCAACAAAAAAAAAAAAAAATCCTTGTTTGCATTATAATATTTTATATAGATACTTGTTCCCCAAATTATATTTTAGAATTTTAGTAGCGTATTGGTTTCCTTATGTGCAAGTCCAATTATTGCCGCAACCACCCACCTTCCAATTTTCAAACATCTTCCAATCTGTAAATGGTGACATATTTTTTTTGCAGTAGGTCATTATTCTAATGGTCATAAAAGCCAAAACAATGGTGTATTTCTGTTGATTTGTTGTTGGAATTGCTTGCCTAGTTTGACACCAAACAAAAATTCAGTTCAGCGACAAATTAGAATTCTAGGATAGAAGTGCTTTTTAGGAAAGTTTGAGTAAGTCCACAATTTGCATGACGCATTATTGGAATTGTCCTCTAACAACTCTATAAATATATATATTCTTGATAGCATTTATAAATTGGCAATATCTCTAATGATTACTGAAAGGATGTATTTGTTTTTAACAGTTAGAGCTACAGAAAAAAAATAAATTTTAACTAAAAAAATGTCTGACCATGATGGTCCTATTTGTTAATTTAGTTGTGAATAGTATAACGCTCTCATATGTTAGAGTAAAAAGAAAAAAATTATTATAGTATAAAACTCTCATATATTATAATAAATATAGTTCTCACAATAATTTTAACCACCACATCAAACACATTATAAATTTAATTGTTTTGAAATGAACACCCCGGAGGTCTTGTCGAAGAAAAATCTTTATAAATTTTGTATTTAAACAATGAGCCAAGCACTTGGTATAAAAAGTCAATATTTTTATACATCTTCCAAAAGAGTTTTCTAAAACGTGGACCCAAAAGCAAAAGAGGGGAGAAATAGATTGGGGGTGTTTAGAAGGTGGTGGGAACCAATGGTGAAAACCATTTTTATTATAGCATATGAGAGCTTTATACTGTAGCAATTTTTTTTATTGTTATTGTAACATATGAGAGTTTTATACTATTTATAACTGCGGTGGGAACCACAGTTCCCACCATTTGCCAAACACCCGGTGTGTTTACTGGTTAGCATATAACGTGGATAAAAATGTTTGCTATGACAAAGGGGTGTACCCGCAAACAAAGGGAACCAAAAGCTAAAGGGACCCTTCATTTTGTGTGCCCAAGAGACTCGCTCCATCCACTGCTTCCAAACCTCCCTTTCATCTCCTTCCCTGATCTCTTCTCTCTCTCTTTGATTCTCTCTCTAAACCCCCAAAAAGCCAAAAGAGAAAGAGAAACTCCAGCACACACAGATTTTGACACACAAAATAAAACACATAAAGATACAAAACGAGAGATCCATCTAAAGGAAAAGAAAAAGAGCTCCAAAATTAAAAATAACAAAAAAAAAACCGACACGGGGATACCCATTTCATGGAGTTGGATACTCTCTAATTGACAACCTTTTGGTGCGTGGCTCTGCATGTCTCTCTTATCTCTTTTGTTGACTCTCCCTTTTCTTTTTCTTTTTCTTTTTCTTTTTTTTTTAAATAAAATTTGTAATTCCTGTTCTAAGATGATAACAACGTATTGTTCCGACAGAGCATGCTGCTTTGCCTTTCTCACTGTGAAATTGACCTTTTGCAGTAGAAACAGGACGTAATAATTGAAGGGCTGCGCCGATACATATATATATATATATATATCACATCGGAAGCTTACCATAAACCAACTGCCAAAGGAGGCAAGGTATCCAATGCCTTTTCTCTTTTTTCATTAATTAATTTTTTTTTCTCTATTTGTCTTTCATAAATAAAATTTGAATATTTCGTCAAGATTCGATTTTGACACGCTTTTCTTTTGGCTGGAAGCTTTTGCCATTTTGGCAGATCTGATGTTTTGTCAAAGCTTATTATTAGATGGAAAATTGCATTTAAATTTTCATTTTTTTCCCTTGTCTCTTAAAAGTTGAAACCGTGTTTTCATTCATTTTATTGCTCCCAACTGGCTGTGAAAAGCAAAAGCTCTCATTTTTCCTTTTTTCTCTTTTTTTTTTTCCATTTTTTTGGTTCTATAATTTGGATCGAAGCCATCGTTTCCGAGAAATCTCAAAGCCGCGGAAACCAAGTGGAGATGTTTCCGATCCCTTGAATTCCTCCTCTGACTTCCGAGGAAATTTGGATGCTTCTTCTTCACAATCCACATTTCTTTGTTCCATTTCTTATTCCATTTTCTCGGGAAAAGTTTCAGCTCCATTTTTTTATCTGTTTAATTTTTGTATTATTATGCATGTTCATATATGAATCTCTGACTGAGTAAGAGATTTGGAATGGAAGGTGGAGGAGGTGAAGCTAGGGAAGGGTCTGGTCGCCGGAGACTCACTCTTCTCGATCAGATGTCAGCCATCGCCGACGGTCGAGATTCATCCGGCTTGACACTCGAAGACATCTTACGCTCTAGGAAGAGAGGCATTTCGGAGCCGCCGCAGCCGCTGCCTCCTATGCCGCCGTTGCCGGCAGAGCAGCCGATTCAGCCCGGTCGAAGGCTCCTGGACATCATTAGAGACGAAGATCCCAAGGCCAGTTCTTGCAAAGAATACGTCGGCAACAGAGACAGGAAGTCCTGGAGATCCTTAAAGGACCGGCTCCGACTCAAGAGTACCGGCTCCGGCGCCGCCTGGACCTCCTCCGTCCCCATTCCGACCTCCGACATCCTCTCTCCGAGCACCCGATCCCAGCTTTCCCGCCGCAGCTCGGTCCGGTACTCAGCCGAGCGGGCTCACGAGATGACTCCCCTCGATGACGCGCCGTCGCAGGGCTTCCGCCCGCAGATCTCTCTCTCCCGCCTGACCTCGTGTCGTTTCGGCCCCAACGCGTCGTTCGCTTCCGATCCGGCTCTGGACGACGACGTTTCTGTCAACAGCAATGGGCCTCCTCCCGCTCAGGTCCCGACGCTCAGGCCGCAAATATCTCGTCGGCACTCCACCCGCTTCTCGCCGGTAATAGAAGACAGCATGACAGATCCGACGGAGCCGCCGCCGCCGATGCGCGAGGGCTCGCGCCGGCTTTCCGTGGTGCTGGCGGAGGAGAGATCGCTGTCAGCGAGGGAAGCCGTGGCGGCGCAGGAGGCAGCTGAGGCTGCCGCAGCAGCAGCCGCCGCCGCCGCCGCAACAGCAGCAGGCGACGAGGCGGAACAGACGGAGGAGGCTGTGGGGGCGGCTCCGGAGGCGGAGGCTGAGCCGCAGCCGGTGAGGATGTCGCTGATGGATCTGTTGGAGGAAACAGACCGACAGATGGGATTAGTGGGGTCCAGATACATGTACGGAGACGACGAGGACGAGGATTACGAGGAGGAAGAAGATGAGGAGAAGGAGGCCGGAGGAGTGGAGCGGAATTGCTGCGTGTGCATGGTGAGGCATAAAGGCTCGGCTTTTATCCCCTGCGGTCACACGTTCTGCAGGCTCTGTTCCAGGGAGCTTTGGGTTAGTAGAGGGAATTGCCCTCTCTGTAATGGTTTCATTTTGGAAATTCTTGACATCTTCTGAACATTTTCATGATACAAATGATTCGTGCAGCGCGCATAAAATCTCAGATTTGTTCAAAACATTTTTGTACTTTTTTTTTCGGTTTTTTTGTATTGAGTTGGAATTTGAATTGGAAATTAGAGTGTATAATATTGGACCAGTCCAATTTCAACGTAAATTTCCCAATGTACTTCTCATAGTTTCAGGGATCAATGCCAAGTTTTATATTTATTTAGCCTTTGTGGCCAAGTTGTAAGTTGTGTAAACATTTTTTTCTCTCTTCTTTTCTTCTCTTGGAGATAAGCCTTCAAACAGGTCATTCTATTGCGAAAGGTTCACCATGCAGTTCGGTGCAACATAATATCCGTGTATATAACCTATAGCGCCAGACATGCGTATACAGTATATATATATATATATATGCGTGCGTGTATATAACAAGGATACTAATTATAGAGCTCACAAGTTTCACTTCTTATTCAAGAGTTGTTTGCATAGCTTGTCAAAAAAAAGCATAGAGCGTGACAGTTGTTTAAATAAGTTTGTGCATTTCATTGTTTTGCTACGCCTACCGTAGTACCAAGCCAGTCACTGCAAAACGTAATGAAACCTAATTCATTCATTCTTGGGACCGCATTACATTAACTTGTCCGGGTAATTTTTTTCTTTATGAAACAAACCAACCAACCAACCAAAGAAGATGCTCCTCCCAAAGCGTCACAGCTTATCCGTTATGATGACTACTCGTGATAAAAACATCAAACGAGGGTGTAGAATCAGAGATTGATGCACTACTGGTGATAAAAACCAGAACTCTTCTATTTCCTTTTAAGATAAAAAGACAAAAATGAAACTGTCGCAGTCATAATTCCAAAACTTCACACGTCAACCGTCTTAAAATTAGAGTGGGTCAGAAATAACGTTAAAACTATTAGATAAAATCCAAAATATTATAATATATAAAAGTTTTATATTGTAGTATTTTTTTATTATAACATATAAAACTAATTTTAACTAAAAAATTAGTAAAAGAAATTTTATCAAACAGGCTATTAGATTTAAACTAAAAGCATTGCTTTAAATTAATTTGTTTTACTGTATTTTTTTTTATAAAATTTGAATTATCATGGTACTTTATTTGAACCATTGATATGAAATAACTTTTTAAATGCACTCTCAAACTAAACCTTATATAAAATAGAGATCATATCAGTTAGTACTTTAATTTCAAAGTCAAAATGGCTAATAATATATAGAAAGGAGAATAGGGTTAAATGAGTTTTGTTCTTCAACTTAATGGTTTACATTAACCGATTCTTTTTTTTTTTTTTACTTTAAATACAATAATCAAGATTTTTCCATATGGCTCGTGTAAAGTATCACACATCATGCTTCAATTGTTACTTCAACCATTTTAACTTACCTTTTCTTGTTTTATCTTAACTTTATATAATAAATCTTTTCATATCTTGTTAACACAAATA
>CAMOHE010026477.1:0-15696 GCA_946598075.1 Artocarpus hirsutus | reverse complement strand
AGTTGTTTAAATAAGTTTGTGCATTTCATTGTTTTGCTACGCCTACCGTAGTACCAAGCCAGTCACTGCAAAACGTAATGAAACCTAATTCATTCATTCTTGGGACCGCATTACATTTACTTGTCCGGGTAATTTTTTTCTTTATGAAACAAACCAACCAACCAACCAACCAAAGAAGATGCTCCTCCCAAAGCGTCACAGCTTATCCGTTATGATGACTACTCGTGATAAAAACATCAAACGACGGTGTAGAATCAGAGATTGATGTACTACGGGTGATAAAAACCAGAACTCTTCTATTTCCTTGTAAGATAAAAGACAAAAATGAAACTGTCGCAGTCATAATTCCAAAACTTCACACGTCAATGTTGGATTAAACCGTCTTAAAATTAGAGGTGGTCAGAAAACTTGCAGTTTGTTTAGTATAACGGTTAATGGGATGTTTGAAAGGGTTGTGAAACCAGTGGTTTTAACCACTGTTATTGTAACATATGAGAGCTTTATATTATAGTAATTTTTTTATTGTTATTGTATTATATGAGAGCTTTACACTGTTTATAACTAAGTTTGTGGTGGGAACCGTGGTTCCCACCACCCAACCAAACAGGAGGTAAAACTATTAGGTAAAATCGTAAATATTATAGTTTATAAAGGTTTTATATTTTAGTATTTTTTTTTATTATAACATTAAAATTAATTTTAACTAAAAAATTAGTCAAAACAAACTTTATCAAATAGGCTATTAGATTTGAACTAAAAGCATTGCTTTAAATTAATTTGTTTTACCGTATTTTTTTTATAAAATTTAAATTATTATGGTACTTTACTTGAAACATTGATTTGAAATAACTTTTTAAATGCACTCTAAAATTAAACCTTGTATAAAACAGAGATCATATTAGTTAGTACTCTAATTTCAAAGTCAAAATGGCTAATATTATATAGAAAGGAGAATAGGGTTGAATGGGTTTTGTTCTTCAACTTTTTGCATTAACAGATTCTTTTTTTTTTTTTTTTTTTTTACTTTAAATGCAATAATCAAGATTTTTCCATATGGCTCGTGTAAAGTATCACACATCATGCTTCAATTGTTACTTCAACCATTTTCGCTTACCTTTTCTTGTTTTATCTTAACTTTATATAATAAATCTTTTCATATCTTGTTAACACAAATAGAGACCATTATATACAATAAGTGCATAACTTCATGTTTGCTTATTTTGTCCTTCACACAAAAGGGAGTATATATGGTCTTCTTTTAAAGTAAAATATAACTATTATATTTCAATCATAATAGTTTTGGTACTAGACGCGTGCGCACATATGTATACATATATAAAACTAATCCACTTGGCAGGACTTATTAATTCATATATTAACAGTCCGACAATTTTAGAAGTTATGATATTATTGATTACATTGAAAAACAATTTTAAGTGATTTATATTTAATCATGTTTAAATATCTATATTTCGATATGAAAATAGTAAAAATATTTAGCTTTGTGCATATATTAATATTTATGCTTTATAATGTTATATAAACTGCAAAATAAAAGTTATGGGATTGAACAAATAATTATTTGTACTTTAACAATTATTTTGTACTTTAACTAAAGGATTGAAGAAATCCAATGATTCACATTAACCAATCCTTTTTTCCCCTTTAAATACAAGGGCTGATGTTCCTCCACATGGTTTATATGATCTCCCACACCTCACTCTTCAAACCTTGTTTATTAATTTTCTCTTTTTTAATCTTGTGCCTTTAGCTTTTTAATTACAAATCTTCATTATTTATTAATTCATCTATTTTAGAAAGCTAAAATTAATGGGTCACAAAAAGTTGCTCTATAAGCTTCTTAGGATATGATCAATTCTTTGAAAGTCATTTATTTTCTTGTTTATTGGATCTATACGTTAGTGACTCTGATAACCATGAAGATCGTGGGATTCATTGGTACTCTTCCATTAAATACGTCAACTCATGAATCACTATATTTCAGACCATGTATCTATCCTATGCTATGTATTGAAATTAAATATGCATTTATATTTTCAATTTTCTTTCGTACCATCAGTATATATAGTGTATAAAATCTTTTTTTTTTTTGTGTAAAAAAATGTTTCTATTTTTGTTACGCTGCCATTTTATATATATTAAATTACACAAATTTTAAACAAGTTAATTATATTATTTCACAATTTTAATGATATCCTAATCATTTAAAAAACAATTAAAAATTGGTTATATTTATTGATGTTTACATCTGCAAAAGATGTGCATGCTTAAATTCAATTATAATTATTATATGTTGATTTTGCAGTTTAATTTATATATTTTCATCATGGAAACAATTATGACAGATTGTCAGTAGTTATGTATAATGAATTCAAATAAAATTATTATAAAAATAATAAAAAAAAGCATTTAAGGTAAAAACAGGGACGCGTCCCCTCCAGCTAGTATAACAAAAAGAAGGAAATAAACCAGCCAATATATTTGGTGAATCCACTCAATTGGAGTCACGCAAAAGGAGACGGATCACTGCACATAGAATTATAGAGTAAATCCTTTTCTGTTGAATATTAGGAGCTTGAACTTTGCATACAGTAAATCATAAGAATCAAACTACAGTAGGATCAATTGCACAACTATATGTTGGACTCAGCATTGATAGTATATCTAACAGTAGCTTTGTTCAACTGCATAATTCGTTACAATGACATAGTAAGAAATTTTGTTTAGCAGCAGCACAATATAAAAACGCGATTGAAATAAGATATAGCTAAAAGGGCACATATAGATTTTTTTTTTTTTTTTTTTTGGAGTGAGAACACAAATAAATTTTTCTTAGTTTATTGAAATTATTAAAAAAATATAAAATAAAGAAAAAAATCATGCCCCCACGAGTAACGTGGCTCTTATCATGCTATTACTCGAATACCTGTGTACACTTAACCAGTCGGAAAGAACTTGTGTCTCTTGCAAATGCCTAATTAAATGTAAGCATATATAGACACCAATAGAGAGGGAAGTAGGATTGACTCAACATTAAAAAACCTCCTTTTCTGACATTTCCCCGATTATCTGGCGGTACAATAGCCTGCTCCTACTAAACAGTAGTGTTCCATGAACTTAAAAGACAAACAGCTAAATTGTAACTTTACTATTACGATTATGATATAAACAAGGAACTCTAATCAAGCAAAATTTGGCGCGTTACATGTAATTCTTTATCCATCTATAACCAACCATTCTAAAATCCTTGTACCTAAAATCGTCCCGATATGGGTTGAGGGAATTCGTCAAGAGCGCCAAGAGTTAAGAAATTATGAAAATCGGTCCTAACTCCTAATGTTTTGATTGATGAACTGATCGAAACGAATTGCACCGCTTTCGGTCTTCGGATTAAATGGCTGCAAACAAACGGTTATTTACCTTCTTCTGATGGCCAGGGCAAATATGAGGTTGCCTCACAATGTAAATTTCATCTCCCTCTTCTTTTTAGGTGTCCTGATTGCGGTACCACGTCCACAGGGCCCAAGTCTCATTCTTCACCTGCAAGTTTTGTGCATTAAAGAGGGTGTTTGGTTAAGGGTGGTTCACACCACAAACTCAGTTATAAACAATGTGAAGCTCTCACATGCTACAATAAAAACAGTTCCATCAATAGCCAAACACCCTATAAGTCCAAAGACGCTAGTAGTTCTGAGTAGTAATTTTTAAGTGGTAATTGTTTTATGACTTTTATCTATATGCTTTAAAGTTAACAGCACAGCCCAATAAGTTCACACTAATTATCCATCAATACATCGTACTTCATATAAAGACCGATGAAGAAGCCTTATTCTTCAATCAAGCTCATTCAAAAATCCTAAGTACACTGTCATCAGGTTGCACAAGAATAGAGAATCTACCTCAAGGATGCCGTGGCCAAAGCTGCTTTCTCTGAATGAGCTGTAATCAGGTTGCCGGTCCCAACAGAACTTTCCTGCTGCTGGGCCCGACGTAAAGTTTGTTGCACAAAAGCCGCAATTACCGGGTTCATCAGCATATTCAATCGCCATCTTCTCTCAATTACCCTCATCTCCGATAGTGATATATATAGGACCGTCTGGATCTAATGTATAGTTATAGACACGATTTGACCGCTCATAGGCATGGACCTGAAATCTAAGTTATGTAGGCAATAAAACAAAATCCATTCAGAAGCAATGTAATACTTACATTTCCTTTCCCCTCGCACAAATTCATGATAAAAAGAAAAACAAGCAGGGGATCAATAGAATATGGGGAGAAAAAATAAATGCCCTTATTCGAGTCTACCATCACTAATTTATATCAAAACCTCTAAAATGAGTATATTTAGCACTACCGTAAACAGTAAAATATGATATTCTTAAGCTATTCATTTGTTTCCTGGAATTAATAAATAGAGGATTTAGAAGTCATTTTCGAAAATTCACAACCCATTTCTTCATGCATAGTTGACAACATTTTTACCATGACAAAAGAGACTTTTCAAGATTGCTGTCGGGATATATAAAGTTCTCGTTACTCTTACATGTCCATTGAAGATTATGTCAACGCCATTTGAGTATCGTAGTTCTTCCATTTCCACTCTCATGCACTCGGCCTCTCTATAATGGGCTTTATAGGAAGAGTACCAGGGTGGGTGCCAGGCAGCTACCAGCCATGGAGTTGTGGATCGGTCCACATTAGCCAAATCTTGCTCCAGCCACTTGTACTGGTCCGCAGTAAGGAATCAATAAAATGATAAATCACCCATTAAGCATCGGCTCGAACTGGAAGAAAGAAATTTGCATTCATTTACAGCATTTTTTTCAAACTTATCTGTGTATTTCTGCATTTGGATAAATCTAAAGCATTGAGAGTTTCATAGGTCAATGTTTGAATTTCAAAGAAATTTCGTTGCACCTGCATGAAAATGAAATCAGATACCATCTATTATATTTTGATGGAGCATACAGATGCATTAATGTCAACGATTATGCAGAGGATTAAAGAAAAAATGGAAAACGGGGCCAAGAACCTGATTTGCTATAGGCGATGTAAGCCCCAAGCATAACAAAATGAATCCCCCCTGCATTAAAGGAGTAGTAGAACGTAGAGGAAGACCCACTTTCTTCAGATGGAAATGCGAATCGAGAACTGTAAGTCACAAAAGTCTGGTTCTGAGCCTGTTGATCTATTTCGTGGTTACCTTCTATCACCATTATAGGAACTTTTGAAACTAAATTCTGCATAAACCTGCAAAGCAATGCCATGGGTACAGAAGGAAAGATGATTTTGGTACCTAATAAGCATACATTCAGAACGAGTGATGAAACAGAATAGAAGGAAACATATTTCTTACCTTGCCCAGTGATCCCAACGAGGCTGATAGGTCTCATGCATCGGAGTTTGTGAGAACGTGCAAGAATAACAGTCAGAGCCTGTTCCACTTGTGAGGTACAAATTTGCGTACGTTAAGTCACCAACCAAAAGAACAAGATTGGGCTTATTACTACTCAAGTGATCGATAGTAGTTGTCGTATTGTAAGTAAGACCAAGATCTCCCACAATTGCTATCCTGTTAGGGTAACTCTTAGGACCCGAAACCGGCATCGTCTTGGAATAGTAAACATCACTCATCGCATTTATAGAGGGATCTCCACATCGATAATAGTACAGTGTACTGGGTTTCAACCCTACGCAACACCAATTCCAAAAAAAAAAAAAAAGAGAACCACTTTTTTATTTTGAATGAAATTTTGAAACCTTGATTTGAACGAAACCTGTTAGGTGAACACGATGGATAATCCCAGAAGTGTCATTTTGCAGGCCTTCAAAAAGGATAAAGCTGATTGTAAACAAGAGAATGGCCTTCTGCTTCATGCGTTAATGGATGTCTAAGCTTCCAATAACGAGCAATACTAGAGACTCTTCTAGGGTCTAATGGCTTTATGTTGAAACCAATTTGACATTCTCCTGAAAACTCCAACAATTAACTCACTCATTATCTCATTTACACCAAGAAATCGAAAGTTATAATAATGTTAGCATTCTATTAAAGTAAAGACTCTAGTTTCAAAAATTTTCCGACAATTTTCTTAGCAATGAAACAAAATCATAAATCAATAAAAGTGACACTCATCAGTAAAATTATCCAAACAATATTGAATTAAAAGTTTAAAAAGGGAAAACAATAACAACAACAACAACTCACTCGTAATCTCATTTAAACCAAGAAATCTAGAGTTGTAATAATTTTAGCACTCTATTAAAGTAAAGACTCCATTTTTCTACTTCTTTCCAGGAAATTTTTTTAGCAACCAAACAAAATCATAAAACTGACACAAATCAAAGTCAAAAATTAGCCAAATAAAAGTGAATTCAGAGTTTCAAAAAAGGCAAAACCTGTAATCCAGGAAATCCAAACGGAATCATAATTTGAGGAGAGAGAAACGGAAATCTGCTAAGGCTCGAAACCCTTGACACGGCGGCGACACCCTAGGATCGGAGTCCGGTAAATCGACGGCGTTGCCGCGCAGACTGACGTCGAAATCGAAAGGGGCGGTGACGGGCCTGAACGGGCCGTTCAAGGTGGTCTGAATACGGGCCTGGACGGCCTGAAATGGCCGAACAGAGCCAGGATGCAAGCCCAACGAGAACAGAGCACCAACTACCGTTAAACGCCATGCTTTGGGATTTTGGTCTTTCATAGGAGAAACAATAAAAAGGTGCAATAAGAAGAATTTCGAAGGAAGAAACGATTATTCGAACGTTGTCTTTTTACTTTTTCAGATAAATTTTAACGTTAAAAAAGTTGCAAAAAATGTCCGATGTTATTTTCGCATATTTTAAAACTGACCTGCCAGTGGGCGCGGTTTGGGGCGGTTAACAGCGGTTGGTGCCGGTTTCTCCCTCGCATGCATCATCAGTTTTTATTATTTTTTTATTATTTTTTCTTCTTTGGAGAATATTCTCTGTTTTTTTACCTTAGAATATTCCTATTTGTTAAAATGTTTTATAGAGAATGGCCTCGCTTGTTATTGTTTCCGAGGGCTACTTTAGCTTCTGTAACCGTATATTGAGAAGCAGCAAAAATTGTCCACCAACAAAAATTAAGAAGCAGATTGGGGTTACTTTTTTAGAGTAGCTTTTGCTGTTATAATTGAAAATTATTAAACTAACATTAATAATAATACATAATTCTTAAACTATCTATTTTTTTTTTGTAATAAATTAAAATATATCAAATAATTCATTTTGTTGAAAACGGAACATATTAAAAATAAATCAAATAAAAAATAAATAAGTCAAAACAAATAAATCAAATAACAAGTTAAAAATAATTAGCGTGATGTTTTAGTTTAATTCAAATCAATAAAAACAAACACATCGTCCAAAAAAAAAAGGTTTATTTTCCTAAAAATTATTAAATAAAGAAAATAAAATTATATTTTTAACATTTTATTGTAGAAATATTACATATGTTAGCCTTAAAATTAATTAAAATTCAAAACTATAAATAGCTTAGTAAAATATCTCTATTTTTGTCATTATATATCTCCACAGTAATTTTATATGTAGCTTACCAAACACTTGTAATTTTGCTTCTAGCTCTCAAAACAGTGTTGAAAAAATTTACAAAAAACCTTCATGTTTCTTGTTCATAGCACAGCAATGCGAAACTAACCCAATATCTTTTTTTTTAATAAAAATATTCTTATCATTTGTTATGCTTTTAGAGCTCGTTTACTCGTCAGAAATTTAAAAAAAAAAATAGGAAACAAATTTCAAGAGAAAAAGGATTAAGTTTCACAAAATTAAGCTCCAAAATTCTATTAAAGTGTTTATTAATCTATTAAGGAATTAAGTCATATAAGGAATTGAATTCTTATTATGTTGTTTACTTTGCTAAAGAATTGAAAGAAAATGGAATAAAATAAATGTGATATAAAATTTCCCTTATGTAAAATAAATAACTAAATTAAAGTAAGCACACATTTGTAAATAGATTTTTTAATTTCTATTTTTCAAGATGACGGAATTAAATTTCGTACGTAGGAGGTGGAGACATAAATTCCCGTAAGTGGGACCCACCTCATTAATTCTAGAGTACAAAAGCAAACACCAAAATTTAAAATATGTAATTTTGTTCTCTTTCCTGAGATTGAATTCTTGATAAGTAAACAAGCACTTAAAGAAATTTATTTATAGGGTGTTTGAAATGTAGTTAGAATTGTCAGTTAGATACACAAATATTGAAGCATATAAAAAAAAATATTGTATAAAATTTGGTTAGAACCACAAACCATCCTCCCAAAGATACGGCTGATGTTTATTCAAACGAATATATATCGGAGTAAACTAACAAATTTAAGTAATATTTTAATTAAGAATTCCTAAAGTAATATTTTGACAATTTTTTCAATATATTAGGAAGCTGAGCGTTGGTGTTTATTATGAATTTGTTCAAATTTGTCGTTTTTAAGGGTAAAATTGGTCAAATTTAATGTATTTTAGATTTGACAAAATAAATTTTTCCCACCTTAAAATTGACCAGTTTTTTTTTTCTTTCAAAGGATTAAAATTGACCGATTTTTATTAATAGGAATATTTTTAACATGAGAAATTACATGCACATTGGATGGTTTTAACGTTCTTATAGAGTGTTTGAGAGCATAGTTAAAACTATAAGTTGAAATTAAAACACTATAGTATATGAGAGCTTTACAGTTTACGTTGTAACAAAATTTTACTTTATGCTATAATATGTAAGAGCTTTATACTATAATAGTTGAAACTTATTAGCTATTGCTAAGTTACTAAATGAAGTCTTAAAAACACATGATAAAACATGTCATTTCAATAAAAACACAAGTTCACGTGCTTATCTCTTAAAGGGATGCTTCAAAAGGTTTCATGATCTTGCAAATAAGTGGGTTTATAAGCTTGCACTTTTTGACTAATTTGTTGCTTGGCACTGTCGTCTCTATTTTTTTATTAGCAATTTATTCCTTAATTTCAAAAAAAAAAAAAAATCAACTCTAATGGTGATTCCTAAAAGAACCTAATTGTTTTTTGGAGATGAATGGTCGGGAATTCAACAACTAAAGTGCCAAAATATGCGAAGTTTACCGAATAATGTTTAAAGATTTTTTTTTTTCTATTTAGTCCGAAATGTTAGGTTGATGATTTGAGTAAGTCTACTATTTTGAATTTAAGGTGCAGGATGTTTGATAAATATAATTTAAACTAATGATTTAAATTAATTTTGGTTAAAAATAGTGTAGCACGTGAGAGATTTACATTATAACATATTTCTTTATACCATAACATCTGAGAGTTTTATACTTTTTTTAAGGGAGAATTTATACGTTAGCAACCAAAAATTTTGGTTGAAATTAAGATATCAAATAGACTATAAGTTGCCAGAGAAACAAATTAAAGTTTTACTATTTTTTCTTAATTTTTTAATAAAAGTTTTACCAAATTTCCTAGTTAAATGAGCATATATTACAGTGAGGCTGCTTTTTATTATTATTATTTTTTCATTTGAATGTCCTTGTTGTGTCTGAATTTTTATGAATTAAAACGAAAACTTAATTATAAACATATTAATAAAAAATACAACTTAAAAATATGAACCAACTTTACGATGACGTAAGAATTGAAAAACATATATATACACATACACAAGAAGGAAGATCATATTAAATGCTCCAACAAGTAAAATAAGAAGGCATGGGAAATTGGACTTTTTATAATTCAAATTTTAATTAAATGATATAATTAATACAACAAATAGGTATTATCTCCCACGAGAACATGCATTGCGTTTATAATCAAATTGTCACACGCTGGAGTACAGGAGGTGACGTGGCGAATTAATTAGGCTAATTCAATCAAATTTTAATTAAAACACAAGTTAAAAAATTTAATTAATTATGAAAAATATGACAATTTAAAACGATTATTATGATAATAAAACAAGTAAGGTAAAACAATATGAAATAAAATAACAAAGAGAGAGGGATATGCATGTTGGGTCCCATTGGGCCTACAACTTGTGCATACACACAGTATCGACAACAATTAAATTACAACCACAGTCCAATATTGTCACAACTTGTCTTTTTCAGACTGTGATAAAATACTTTTCTTACTTACGTATAGATGAAAAAAACTTAAGAATACTTTTTTTTTTCAAATATATTACACATGCAGATTTAGACAACCCTCATAATACAACTATATACATATGCTTACATAAACAAACTTTCTTTTACAATATTGTTTGCTAAATATTTTCAAGAGAGATTTTGTCTTACTTAACTATACTACAACTTTCATACCTTTAGTTTCAAAATATCTTAAAATATTAAACAGCGAAAACATAATTGCGGTGACGTCCACACCCCATTATGCACATTACACATATTCCTCCGTCAGCTCAATAGTGAATCATTCTGACCTCTTCGTAGAAATTCCTACAGTATGAAACACTAAGTGAGTTTACTGTCACGTCCCAAAAGAGCTGTTGTTGAGAGGTGGGCAGTCCAGGACTTAAGTACTGCTCTTCGGTCCTCTACCTAGCCGATGTGGGACTTTTTGTATGTTACATTCTCCTCCACCCAATCGCGTGATGCCCCTGTCACGGATCGGCTCCCCTAAGGGTCCCACTGAACCGTGGAGAGTCCACACACCAGGCAGGCAGTACCCTGCTCTGATACCACTTATCACGTCCCAAAAGAGCTCTTGTTGAGAGGTGGGCAGCCCAAGACTTAAGTACTGCTCTTCGGTCCTCTACCTAGCCGATGTGGGACTTTTTGTACGTTACATTATGCTCAATAAGTCCATACACAGCCCACACGCAATGTTCATCAAAATGCATGATCTAGTTATGCTTTATTATGATCATTCCTTATCATTATCATGTCTTATCTTTAGTTAGGGCCTAAGTGTTCGTACCATTGTGCACATAGGTCTACGTGACGCGGAGACCATACCATAACCTTGAACTCCTCTTGAGTCAGGATTCGGTGTGACACTCTTCTTATTTCTGGTGGTTTATTTACCAGTCTCATTATTATAGTTATCATACCATGCATGAGGTCATATTCACATACTATACACAAAACATAAATACTCTTCTATTGTATAGTACATACAAGTATGTATTTTATTTCCTCACAGGTACACATATCAATATACACATAGATATGCATCATAATTTGCACACAGGCATATATATTATTGTACACACACAGGTATACATCTTGATATGCATACAGATATACAATTATATGTATATATCATATTCTATACCTACAATTATATATTGTAGGTGGGGTTGGTACTTACGTGACTAGGCTGCTGTGCTAACCAATCTCAGTCCCCTTTTTTCTAATCCTTTAAGGTCCTATTTGGCTAATTATAACGCTATTAGGCATATTTCCAATATTTGTTTTGTGCGTTAATATAAAACATTTTTTAATCAATAAACTAGTTGTATACCCGCATATAGATCTTGGATTTTCTTTCCCTTATCTCATTCTACCTTATCATTTCTAATAAAGAGTGAAAATCTTATTAATAATCCCTTTTTTCATTTGGAACGTTTCGTAGTGGTTCGGGTTATTCGAGAAAAATGACAATTTTGCCCCCGAGGGGCCTTCTTAAGTTTCCCAAGCTCGATTTTGCTATTTAGCAAAAATTGTTGCTTGTTGATTTTAAAACAATACCCTGGGGTGTCGGGTCTCTTGATTTTACTTCAATGCCTATTTTAATAAAACTTTACAATTTGCCACTTATTTGAAGATTTTGACAATTTTACCCCTGGAATTAAAAAATTCTCTTTAAACCATGATTTTTCATTTTTCATAAGGATTATATTTGCTCAAAATATCATATTCAAAATCCCTTTGCAAAATGACATTTTTGCCCTTTAAATTTTTTTTCAATTTTAACAATTTTTTGTAAAATCAATAACTCACAAACGAACGTGATTTTTGACAAACTGTCCACTAATGTTTATAGTTTCTTCAAGATTTACAACTTTCGCGTTTTAACTTTTTTAAAATTTTCACTATACAGGGGTGTTTTTTGTCATTTTTCAAATCTGCTGAGAAAAACTTTTTCTTTACAATTTTGTTCTTGGGTCATTTTTGTAAAAATCAATTTTAAAACAGGATTCCAACCAATGTGAAGGCAGATTCAACCCTTCCTAAAACCATTTTCATGCCAAATCACCATTCTTTCCAAAATTAGCATCAAAATTGCAAAACTAACCTACTTTTGCATAATGCCACAATTTTCACATTTAACCCCTAATTTCCACAACACCATCACATCATAAACCACATACTCAGGAAGTCCAACCATTCTCTTGCTTGAATACCCACATGCCTTTTGAAATAATCAAAATAAAAAAAAAACCAAATAAACCTTAAGTTTGAGAATTAGAACTTACCCAAAGAAAAAATTGTGATTCTAGGCTTTCCAAGGACTCCTTTGCAATTTTTTCCTAAGCATTTTTCACATGAGAACACCTTGAATCAAATTTCCCTCTTAACCCAAGAAAAAACTCTAGGAGAACTTTAAAAAAGTTTAGATTTTTACATCAAAAGTTGATAAAATCCTTTGAACTTTGCTTCTTGAACTCAATTGGGACCAGTTTTACAAAGATTTGAAGTTGGAAAATTTTTGGGAAAATGCTTCTATGGCTACCGCGGGGTGAAAAGAGGAGAAAATGAAAAAATTTTGGCTTGTTTAAGCTTTCAACCAAGCTTATCCTATTATGGTGACTCATTAAGTAATCAAGTGGTTTACTAAGGTGGCTAATTGGGATTGGGCCACCTTTCATGGCATGGTGGCCCAATAAGATTCCAATGGGTGTCCACTTGGTGGGCCCCAAAATTTTACACAGTGTAATTTTTCACCACACAACATTTTTTTATACTGTTGTGGTAAAATCGGTGCAAAACATATTCTTAGACTGTATAAAATATCCTACTTGCCTTTGGTTTATTTTTGGAAGTCAAACATAGCATTTCTTTTATATGTGTTTTCACTTAGCAATGTACCTATACTGCATCCGACTCCCTTTTTGAACTAGTTTAGGGTTTTTACAGATTTTTTATCTTATTTATACCTTAATTATCCATCCATTCATATCATAATTCTATAATTAATTGTGATATAAAATTCATTTTATGGATATTATTTACAAATTTTAGAGTATTTAAACTAACAAAATCTGTATTTATTAATATCCAGTATCGCAACAACTTTACAATGAAACTTCCTATTAACACTGTATTCTATATTTTATCAAAATTTTTACAAAATTTGATTTATGAGGGTAAATTCATTAATCAAATCCAAGTAAATATTATATTTAATTAATAAATTTTCCCTTGGTCATTACAAATATAGGAAAGGAACTTAAAATAATACCTGCCTTATTTGATTAATACAAATAACTTACTCAGAGTTTTCTACTACTTGTAAGTCCTGTCGGTGGACTCTCTATTGGTCCTCAGCTAGATTCCACCTAGAGGGAAAGGGTTTGAAAATAGATAAAAGTGAGCGAAAGGCTTAACAGGACTATGCTTTAAAATAGATAAATGATTTAAATATAAAATTTATCTTTCAAGAAAAATAATTAGAAAACAAAATTAAATAGATAAATTCATTTAAATTAATCTTATCAAAATCCGTTTGTTTAGAAAGTACTTTTTTTATTTTTTTTTAGACAAACTATAATTATTATCACCGTAGTGGCCCAGTTAGGTTTCGAGACCTGCCCCAAGGTCACACGCTATACGACCCGATCTCTGAATATCGTATCATGCCCTTATATTCATTATATTATTATTTAAAACCCAGCTACCAAGTGTATTCATTTACGTTTATTATGTGGCTTATTATGTACATCATATCATTACTCAACAGTTATGAAAATAACTAATAAAATCTTCTTTAAAACCTTCATTGAATACACTTTGAAAGAAATCATTTTTCGAGGCCAAAATCTTTTTAAAACAGGGTTACCAAAGAAGGGGTAGAGTCCTACCTCAATATCCGTACTGATGTCTAACAACGTAGTCCCGAGCCGCTATATGTTAGCTCTATGAAACCATAAACAACCTTGAATTGAACGTTTGAGGAAGATTTGGAGCTTGAATCCTAGTTCCTTAGCCTCAATCAAGCAATGGGAGGCCCGGGCTTGAAGTTTTTAAATCAAAATTTGAAAGAGAGAGAGAAAGGAGGGAGTGGTAGCGGGTGCGAGGGAGAGAAAGAGAGAAAGAGTACTGAGAGATTAAGGAAGAGAGAACGAGAGAGAGTGAGGAATGGGAGAGAGAGATTCAATAAAGAGAGGGAAGAGTAAAACCAGTGAAGAGAAATCGTGTGCAGCACACAGGTTTCAAACAGAACGTGTTTAGTATTTGACAAATTGTTTTATTTCAAAAATTAAAATAACAAATACAAATAAAAATAAAAATAATCAAAGGTAGTTAAAAATGATTAAAATAATTAGAAATAACAATAATTTAGAAATATCACAAAATAATTAGTTTAAGTTTAAAAATACGTCTTGGCACACTAATTTACCATTTTATACACTAAAAACTCTTAATTAATTTTAGGGCGTTACATAAATTCATGCCCAAACACATTATAAAGCGATCCAAAGATAGTGATTTTAGGGTTGACATGCAAAAGGACATAAATTAAATTCGTCATTCACTTATAAATAGGATTTGTCTAAAATGTCTTTTATTAAGTAATCACATGAGGTGTGAGTCATGTACTTCAATATATCAATATTTAGTGGATTTAGTAAAGAAAAAATCAAAATAAGACAAGTTGTTTAGTTTGAAGTATGATTTATCATGTTTTAAAGTTTAGAAGTGAAAATAATATAAGTTGCATATCACAGAAGTATCATATATCACATTTTCAACTTTAAAAGGGGGACAAGTTGCGCAAAAGTGAATTTAGCCCCAAAAATGGCCAATTAATTTTTTTGGATCGTTTCATGTGATTGATGTCGTTTCCTGTGAAATGAAATATATCTATCACTTTACTAGCTTCTCATTCAAAAAATGGTATTTTTTAAATTTTGGTACATTGTATTTTAAAAAAACACCACATGTATCTTATTGTTTAAAAAATATCATAATCACGCCTTTTTAAAAATATGATTTTGGTACCTCAAGCTCGTATTTTGTAATATAAAATTCTTACTCTTTCATTAATGAACCCTAAATAATTTTGTTAAAACTATAAACAAAAATAAATACAAATAATACCAAAAGAAAATACAAAATAAATCCACATATACTATTTTTAAAATGAGTTTTCTTTAATTTTTGTTTTGATTTTCTATTATACTTTTACAAAACTAATTTGAAATTATTAAAAAAACGGTAAAAAGGAAATTTTACGTCCCAAAATACAAATTTACAATACCAAACTAATATTTTCAAGAGAAAATTACATGTTATGCCTATGTTCATTTATGTCATAGTTAGAAAAGTTTATGTCATATTATCATTTATATTACATGTTAAATTATGCCACAAATAAACATACATGATGTTTATAAAAAGCAAATATTAAAAGATAATATTTATAAAAATTGCCCCTTTAAAAAACTAAAAGATACCAGATATTTCA